>UELX01000752.1:0-62409 GCA_900480035.1 Eupelmus urozonus
CCACTTATAGACACTATGTCCCGTCAATTAGAAGATGAACTATAGTAAAACTGAAGAAACAAATCAAATAATTATTAAAAACTTAAAGTAGAATACTAAAGTGTTATATACTTATACGGTACCATAATTAGTCACAATTATGTTCTTATAGAAATTATTCAAATATATTCTAATATAATTATTATTTGCTATGTCTAATTACATCAGGCATAATTTTAAAAGTTCAATTCTCTTCTTCAAACCATAATTTTATCAAACCTGTTACTCTGAAATCCAGTATCGAGCAAATCCACTTATTTCATCGTAAATAATGATTCACTTTTCTGTTGCTCTTTTTTTCAGTTTGTCCGAGTGAAAAAATTCATTTTTATTTCTTTTAAATTGATTTTTATTTTGTATTAGATCTAGAAGTTTTAAGATCCAATAATTAGTGTATAGTAGCATAAATGATAAAGCGTATAAAATATCAGTTCGGAGTCTGAATTTCTTTTCCTTACGACCTTTCAAATATGTTACTGAAAAATTCATTATATTTAGTTGATTTATGATTTTTTTATCGTCAGACATTAGAATACCACATTTTTTTTGGTTCTATAAATAAATTGAGATATTTCTCACAATTTTAAAATGTTTTTTTGCAATGTTTTATTTTTATCTCTTTTATTGATCGTAAAAATAACAATTTTTGGTATTTAAGGTGTATGCTAATACAAAATGGCCTTTTAATATTTAATAATTATACTATATCAAAGAAAGACCACAAAATACATTAAACAAAGACGTAACATTACTTATTCATGATGATTAATTACTGATTCAAACATTATATTAATTATACCAAGATTTTTCAACTGCAAATCATTATTTTTTATAAGCTTATAATAAAAATTTATTTAATTATAAAATATTAACTTAATAATATTACTATTTAATATTTGTTTCAATATTTACTTTTGTATTTAGGTTTTAAAGGAAATAATTTAGAAGGATTGTATAAGGCTACAAATATAAGAAATAAAAGCATAATTTTCAAAATTTTTCATTTATTTTCAACATTAATAATACATTATAAAATATTCTAAATGGCCGAAAATTTCTTTCTTAATATATATTGTATATTTTTTAATAAACGAAATCATCTTTTTTGTCGTTCTCATCATTGAAATCTTCTATATATACGTATTGTAATAACCCTTTATCCAAGAAATATTAAAATAATAAAAGAAAAAATTCGAGCGGTTTTAGTGCTCCTACAAAAATCTTTATTGCAGAAAATGACTTGTTATAGTCTTACCCGTTTAAAAGAATATCTAAATATAAAAAAAAAATCATTTTTTAATAACTATTGTCATGTGTAGTATAAGGGTAGTATTAGTTAATTTAAATAAAGGTAATTAATCAACTGAAAGTGCCCTTGAATGTACTTTTAAAAATACATAATTCGTGGTCGAGGTATTCGTCGCCCGAATGTTTGTTTTTTTAATGACATTCGGCTGTTAAAAAAATATATTATGCATATATTTTATTCCTTTTTCTCCCTTTAACTATATAATCACATAATTTACGTATTTACAATATAAGTATAATAAATCGTAATAATAGATTGTAATAGAAAGAGTAATAATATTATATTATGAATAGCTGTAATATAATGTACTTTTTTGTTTATTATTTAAAAACTTTCATTTAGATACAAACTCAAATTTAGTGTTTTTACGTAATGTATCGATATAATTTATATAATCTATACCACTCGATCTTGATAATTAATAAATTTATTATTTATTATTAATTATTATATATAATTATTTAGTTTTCAAGCTAAATCATAGCTACATATGAAAAAAAATTATCTTTACTTCTAATGTAGAAATTATTATTATTTTCTATATTTTTATATCATTTGATTAATAACAATCAAATTTAAGTAAAAATTTTTATATCTTATTTTGTTGCGCACAGACTTGGATTTTTACGAATCATATAATTTAAATGTAATTATCCATATACACGAATGAAAATATTACATACTATCACGATATATGATTCTCAATATTGATAGTTTGAAAAATAATTTGCTTTGCTTAAAAAATTGAATAATACTCAAATTATATTAGAAAACTTTAATTTAATAGAGAGTAAAGTAAGATATATCCAAAGCCCGTGCGTTGTTTTATATTACTTTGTCGAACATGAAGTATAAGTTGTATAGGAAAGAAGAAAATAGACAGTTAGAAGGAAGAAAAGAAAACAAAGACTGTAAAGAAGCTCGCTTTTGCATTTTATTTGTCGTTCTTCAGTGGTAACATTCGTTTAGTTTTGATGCTCGAGCGAGAGACCAAATAAATCGTGGAGAGTAACGTAGGGGTACAGGCAATCGTTGAAAAAAAGACCAAGAAGAAATAAAAATACTGTGGAATATATACAAAAACTTGGTGGGGAGATCTGATTAAACAAAAATTATTTCATTATCTATTCAATAAACAAAGAAAAAGAGAGAGTAAACAAACATATAAGAAAAAAATTCAGCGCAATCTTATTTTATCCGAAAATTCTGAAAAAAAGGTATTAATTTCGTTCATGCAGTATAAGGTAAAGATCAGTGTATATAGTTAAAAGTATATTCGCACTGTGGGCGAACCTCCTAGGATTAATAGGGCACGAAATTTTATTACTATAGAACGAGGTAGAACCAAAGGTTCACGCGAGTGTGAATTAGTTTAAGAATCTACCGTTAGAAACTTTTTCATTAAGTATATATATATAGTAGATGTTCAGTTCTTAGAAAAAGTTTGGAAAATTCGAATATCATTCCAATCGACGACAATGGTCATCAAAACATTTTACAAAAACGTCTAACAATCATCGTAGTATATTGGAACTATATTGCAAGAGTCAGAAGTTTAAAAAACTATCACTATTCTAAGTGTTCTCCTGTATAAGGTGTCGTGGTACGGGTGTGGGTTAAAATTTGTTAATTTGAATTTACACTTTCTTGTTTGATAAATCTCTGACAATCAGGTATATGTGTTTCGCTGTTCGATACCAGCCCGAACGCCGCTAGCAGAAGTAGTAGCAGAAGTAGTAGTAGTAGTAGTAGTAGTAGTAGTAGTAGTAGTAGTAGTAGTTTTAGTCACTTTTCTCTTTTTCTCTCTCTTTCTCTTTTCAAGCACAACTGATACTCGAGTCCCCTATGAATTGCCCGTATAAACCGTGTCTCCCATTTTGGATTTCGTGCGTTAATCGGCATTGGTCGTTTAGGTCCATTGGCTCACCTCGTCGCTCACTGTAACAACAATTTAGCAGAACGTCAGAATAATTAAGGAAAATTGCCGGAGCTTCGCGGGAAGACGAAGCTCCTGGACACACGTCTACTTTGCCTGGGATCATTTTTGGGGGAAGAGCCGAAAGCACATCAAGAAGAAAGACACAGAAAAAACTTCTTCAGGGATGCTGGCGCTGGTTCACTGGTCCTTGAGCTGCGATTCCGGTTGAGCGCTCTAATCTGTTGCTGTTGATATTTCTTAGCTGGGTGCGTGTACATCGAGATTGTGTAGTTTGAAAAAATTATGATATTTGGATCCTTTTAACTATTATAGAAAGAAGCTTGGAAGGACCATGGAACTGAAAAAAATCTTTTAAATAGATAGTTTTTAATACACTTCCAATTTTCTTTCTATAGATTAAATCTTGTAAAAACATCGATACATAAAGAATTAAAAAAAGTCTTCGAATATGGTTAAAAGGCCTCACTGAAGGGATATTCAGAAACAAGACTGATAGTTTCCTTTTTCTGTTCCATATATTTTCCCTCTCACTTTTCTACACTGTCAATAAAAAAAAGAAGATACCGGATGTTTACAATCGTTTATCTCGGTGTTCTTACTACATCACATTCCAATTTTTATGTATTTTTTTGTAATTATTTTTTCATTTTTTTTCGGTAACAAAGAAGAATGTAGACGGAGGCGTACACTCATCCTTTGAACGTTCATAGGTATTACTCGAGTCGTGCCGGTTCCTCTTTTTCCACCTCTCCGCTCGCGGAGCGAGGGAAAAATCACAACGCAGCAGCGAACGCGTTTCTACTTTAGTGCTTTCTTCATTGTCTTAAGTACTATCAAAAAAAAGAACATTGGTAAAATTTTTTCTCACAGTGAATTGGACATCGAATTACAAGAAAAAGGTGTACGATGTCGTGCGTATATTTATAATTATAATAACATTAATAATTAATAATAATAATAGTCAATGAGGCCTTTTCCCCCGAACGTTGAAACCTCGCTCTAGAAAAGCTCCGTCGTCGCATCCAGCGACGGTTCTTGGATTACACGCGCCCACGGCCGATCGTACCACCCGCGCCTAGCAGAACATTCTTCGCGAACTCGAACTCAAACCTTTCTTTGGCGAACAAACTTTGCCGACATCTCGGCGACCAAACCGTCGTATCCGAACCAACCGACCTAAAAAAAGTCCGGCCTTAATCGTCACGACTCGTCGATCTCCGAGCTCTTGCAAGAATGAAGGTTCGCTCGGTGTTCGGAACAGTATATGCACCTGTTCGCGCTGTTCGGGCGAAC
Organism: Eupelmus urozonus; assembly: GCA_900480035.1. NCBI lineage: Eukaryota > Metazoa > Arthropoda > Insecta > Hymenoptera > Eupelmidae > Eupelmus > Eupelmus urozonus. The sequence goes on from UELX01000752.1 coordinate 4,581, forward strand.
ATCCACCAGCCGGCAAAGAGGGAAAGTCAGGGCTCGATGTCGCCGAACGTTCGGTCAGGCGCGACGCGTGTCCCGGCCGTGTCTAAAGCGAAGAAAAGAAGATAAAGATCCAGGAAAGGGGTAGATTCTCTCTTTTTGGCCCGTGGGGTGTGCGTTCCACTTGTTCTCATTTCCTGGGCAGGAACCCGCAGCCTTTATCGTTGTCGCGCCCTCGGGGCCCAGCGCCTCTCGGTTCCGCCTCTGCTATAAGCTAGTCGGCGAGCTCGTTTCGTCTCTATCTCACTTGCGCTCCTTTGTTTTCTCATTCACTCAATCTTAGATTCTCTCTCTCTCTTTCACACACACTCTCGTGCGTTTCTTTATATATTTTCTTTGCTTTTTTTGGTTGCTTTCGTCGCACGGACACGCACAAGAAGAGACCAGCAATGGGAGGGAAGTTTGGTTATTCTTTCGATTCTTAGCCCTTTCGCTTATTTTTTGCTCATGTTTTTTTTTTCTCATTTCCGCTACACAAATCAAACGCGTTCTTAATCAACTTTGTGCGTGTCCGTATGTTTGGTAATAGTGGTGTTTTCTGGTAATCGTGGTTTTTGGTTCTCGATTCTCTCCTTCGGCGTTCGTTGTACATCACGCGGTTGGGCCATCCTCGCTTACTGCGGCTGCGGCTTCACGGCGGGCGCCACTGCAATGACACAGAAAGAAAAGGGGAATTTTACGCTACTGTGTCGCCAGAGTTTTCGCATTTTTTGTTTGCTCATGATGGTTTGGCAGCGCTGGTTAGTGGCTCGGGCCGCTCGGCAAGCTGAAACTGCGCGCACTGACTATGTACAAGCTGAAGAAGGCGAGGAGCGAGCTGCTGGTAGTTTTATTCTTCTTTTTCTTTTTTTGAAGAAAGCTGATTATGTAGCCATGCAGTAGAATTATTAGCAGTGCGTTGAATTTTTAAGTGCTTATTTTAACGCAATGGAATACGGAGAAAATAATTTTTTTTGTGTATATTAATTTTATAATAAGTAGAATTAGATTTATTCTATCCGTACTCGCATTGTTCAAATTCTTATAATTCTTATTATTATATCACTAATATTATGAAAAATATTTACATAAAGTTGATTGAATACATCTAAAGTATTTATAAAGTACGGAAAAATTATCCACCTACGGTCTTTATCTATTATAAAACTCTGCGAATACTATACAAAGATCACAGAAATACGTTTCAAGTCTTTTATAATTAAGAAATGTTTATAAAATTAAAATCACAGTATACAATTTACTGCTGAAATAAAAATATTTTTACTTCAAAATTATATTTCTTAATGATTTTTAATAATTTTTGCCGTACTTTTTAATAAATTAAGCATAAATTGTATTACTATAACAGTAACAGTTCTAAATTTTGTATACTTATACTTTACTTCCTATTTATTTCAACCAAAGGATTAACATTAAAAATCGTTATTAAAAAATTTTCTGTAAATATTTTGCTAAGGACATTTAATCTAATAATAGAAATATAAATTTGATTATAATAAAAAAGGTTCAAATAAAAAGTGGCGATCTATAAGCAAATTTAACAATGTACAAGTTAGACTAGAAAGAAATCTTATTTTATGTTAGTTCTAAGCAATGGTGTCATCCTCAATGTTATAAATTATTATCACCTATATATTATCTAAAGATTTCAAGATATTTCGTCAGAAACTCACAAGGCTCATAAAATATATACACACAAAAAATTCGATTAAAAGCTATTGAGAAAAAATAAAATAGATAGCAGCTGTTTTACGCATTATTGCATTCTCTAATACTCTCATCTTCAATTCATAAGCGGGATATTTATTAATATCCTTGTAGTTAGTAAAGCTCATTCCTCTTGAAAGTAATTATTGCTAAGGTTCGAAAATTTATAGCCTCGATTTATTGCTTTATTACCACTTGATAATTATGAAAATGAGATGCGACATTGGGAAGTTGATACATTTTTTCATTTTTTATTAGTAACTCTTTAAGTATTCAGTTGATTATATATTGACGTGGAGAAATTATCTACTTACGTATTTTATTTGAGTTAAAGAAAGTTTGAGTCAACTAATGCGATACTCGAAGAGTTACTTTTACAGAAAAATAAGTGTGTAAATACTTTACCTCGTTGAAAAAAACATAAAAGAAGTCCTACAATCCAGGATGCCAAGTCAGGTTGATGAGTCGTTGAATTTAAATTAATTTTTTTGAAACCACTCAGCAGGCAAAAATTAGGTAAAAAAAAAAAAAAAAGAAATCAGTGTCCGAGGAAGATGAGGGTAAAAAAATTGTGTCTTGAACTGAGGGTAACATTGTTTTTTGATGCTGTTTGTTCATTCCAGACTCTGGATGATGAGACACTTAGATGCGTTGGCTACTTTTCAAAGGAAAATCATGCTCAAAGGATTGTTTAGTATTTATAACATATCATAAAATAAAAATATTTGCATATTTTCTAAGCAAATTTTCCGACCCTTCAAAATATAAAATTATGAAATAAAGAGTAAAATAAAAATTTAATTACAATAATAAAAAGAATATAATAAAATTGTATAAATATTAAATAAATAAAATTGCATATAAAATAGAAGAATGGAAGTAACATAAAGTATGTATATATATATATTAAAAAGGTGAAAGATGGACGTGTACTAAAGAAACTTTATTGTCCGATACCCAATAATTTATAAAGTATACGAGCAGATCTGTACAATTCATCTCGTAATATCTCAATAAATATCTACATTAAGATATCGGCAGTAAATCACGATTGATTCGAACAGTAAAAATCGTATTATTTGAGAGTCGTTGAACTTTTTTTCGTAATATTTTGTCTCTGCGTTTTTTTTTTATATCTTTTAATTTTCACATAATAGTATAACAATGGTGGACAGCCATCAAATAGAAAAGGTTACACGAGGGGAGAGGGCGTAAGGAAAACTAGGAGGGTAGGGTCTACCATGGAGGGAAAAAGGGGAAAGATGACAAAGAAGACACACTTAAGGGACATAAGTAAAATCGTACACACGCATACATAGAACTCAGTATAAATGGAGTCTATTGTCGAGTCAATTGGGCGAAGCATTTCAATGGGAAGGCAAACTTAGTTAAGCATCAGAAAACTCATTGAGCTTGCTTTTTACCCTCGCAACAAATCAAATGTTAAAAACTACTGGATATCAATGATTAGATTAAACTGCTCTAATGTCAAATTGTATATCTAATTAATCTTCTACTTTACAAAGCAGTAATTATAAAAAAAAAAAATAATTTTACTTGCAAACTGCAGTCGGACAAGGTACACCCGTGAGCTTCTGAAGTTATACAGTTCTCGTAATCGAAGCAAACGGATGAATCCTCCCGTTGATACCGGATATGCCGTCGATTTTTATTTTCATCACTATAAATGTACTATAAAGCAATTATCGTCGTTCAACGAGCGATTAGTTATATCTTGAAGAAATCGACGAAGCGTACCGAACTATCAGCAAGTAAATAATTTTTGTAAAAAGTATGCCTCGCTCATCCGACGATTCGACCCTAGATCCCCTATATTTTATGCATAAATCGACAATTCGTTATTAATTATTATATTATCAATTACTTCTACCATTAGTAGGCCGATCACTCCTTCATGAAATAGATTTGAGAGAAAAAAAAAATTAAAAATAAAGAAACAGGTGATGCATTAGTAATGTACGCGTTTTGTTCCTTTTTCCTATATATTTCTCACTTTATTATTATAACAAGTATAGTCGGCTAACTGCGTTCGATCGCCTCTCTCGCACATATCGATATATAAACCCATGCAATAGTCGTCGACATCATCGTCATGGAGATGCGTTATTGGATCGCAAGCTTTACTTGTTATAATAGGTAGCTCGCGTGAAAACACATGTCTGTATATTCAAAACGAAAAACTACGCAGTCGAGTTTCCCGGCATGTAATCCGCACTCTCACATTTATTTTTCCTTTCTCATATACAAGTCAACCGCCTCTCTCTCTCTCTTTCTCTTCATTATCTTAAAACAGTACTACAATAATAATAATTAATAATGCTCTCGTGAGATAAATTAATAGACATTCAAAGATAAACAAATTTTTGCTAGCTCTCGGGTATGGGAGGGCCGGGGAACGGGTATATTATATTTAAAACACGCGAACAACCCACCTCGAATCGTTCCCCTCCGCAGCCCCGCGCGGTGACAAGATTATTATTTATATTTATAGATAGATCGACGGACGTACAATCTACACTGAGTTACAATAGTCGTAATATTGTATAGTTATATATAAATGGAACCTAAAACAGCTCGCGCTCGCGGTTCGACAAACGTAGATTTTACGAGCATTGTTTACGCGGCCTCGTGTTCTGGTTTTCCCTCTCGTATAGGCATATTCGGCGATACGCGCGCTCGAGATTTTTAGTCCAGGACTGTCAAGGATTGCCTGATCAATTTGATTAATTTTTCGTCTTACACGCGTTTTGATGTAGTTTGTACTCTCAAAGATTTACTGAACAGATGAAAAGAACACGGTGAATTTGCTAGAGTTTATGTACAATAGTAGATAGCTTACTTTAATTTCTTCTTTTGAAAGGTATTGTTTTCTGACTCCTAAATATTTCTTTCTTTTTTTTTTCTTTTGAAAATTGTATTAATAAAATGTATTAAAAGTTATAAGTTAAGTACATATAGATATGTTCTGTAATATTTGTATGTTATGGGAAAAACTTCTCAGTCACGTACTATTTAGCAATCTGATTACAACTTTATTAATAATTATGATCGACTTCGTATGGCATAAATAGGATAATGTAAAGACTGTTGCAAACAATTTTCTTGCTTTTGTGTAACATGCAGACAAACTGGCAACGACTTGGAAATCTGTTTGTAACGTAATAAAGAGCTTTAAAAATTAAAAATTAAAAATTTTGAAATAACTTGTAAGGTAGCACTAGTAAGAAGTAGACTTTTAATGAACAAAACAAAGTTTCCTCTGGAGTCCTGGACACGCGGATTCCGCCTTTTTCCGTAAAAGCCAAACGTCTTTCGCGTAGGTGCAACGCGAATGTAAAGTACGAAGCCACTCGCGCGTCCTTTTATTAAGTCATTCTTTTTTTTTAATAAATTAATAGTATAATTATTAATATTTATATATATTTATATTTAGTGCATGATCTGCGCGAACGCGCGTGCGCGTTCACAACAAACACAATCATCACGAACAATTCTCTCAGTCGCGGTCACCGTCTGCGTACGACTTATATTTCTTTTATCTATTTTTTTGTATCCCGCCTACATTTTTCTCCTTCTATTTTTGTTTTTTTTTTCACTCTTTTTCGTTTCGCTCGTCGATGGCACGCTCCCCCCATTTTATCTCTTTATCTTTTCCGTCGTTGATTTATATATTCAGTTTAAATCAGCTATTGGTCGACGCTTTCTCTTGTTACACGTTAGGTCACACTCGTGATCTGTTTTGAAAAAAAGAAAAAGAACAAGTCGCGATGTTGAACGGAAGAATCATTTGATCAAAAAACAAACTGATTAATGGGTCACAATCAACGGTTAAGGGGGTAATGGGAAAAGAAAATGTACAAACACACACAGAAAGATAATATGTTTGATGTCGCACACGCACACCGCAAGCTGTGTCGAGTACTTACACTTAAATACGGCGGCAGGGCTGTAATTAATCAGCTGCTTCGTGAGACTTACACTGGTTTCTTCGATTTTACTGTACGTATTTCGTTTTTCGTTTGCATTCGTTATACAGGTAGATAGAATTCGACAATTCATTCAACTAAACACTTACTTTAATAAAAAAAATTTAAATAAATTATTGGTTGAGTTATTGCACCTTTACAAAAGTTCCCTTATAAATGAATTTCATAATTTATTTCATAAAAATCTAAACTTTCAAATACGCGTTTTGATTGCACAAAATTGGTATTTACTGTTTGATTTTTTAACTCACTGACTCAAATAATTAAAAACTGACTTAAGAAAGTTTCACACAATGATTTTCTTATTTATAAAAATTAGTTTAGTTGATTGAATCTAGCTTTTTTAAAAAGTGTACCTCTTGCGCTCAGTCGACTCTCTCTCTCATTGAAAGCATTTCGGTAATTCGCTGTTCGAGACTCGCACGAAAACAGTCGCAAAGTAAATAAATATGATTATTCCATTAGAAAAAAGAAAAATGGAACAATCATAATACGATTACAATGATGATTCATTTTCAACGTAGGTATATATAGTCTTTCGTTCTAATTGGAGACGCTGGGTAAAAACGAACACACAGAGGACTCAGTTGTAAAAGTGCTGTATAAGTGTGCAAGGAGCAGCCACCGGCACCTATTTTTACTATGAAATAAAAACTTTTTCTTTATTTGCATAATGTTTTCGTTAATTATTCAATAAATCACAAAAGATCACTAATTTAATTTAGTTAAAACTAAATCACAATAATGAATTATAATGTATTCCGTTAGAATTCAATACATGAATTATAATATTCATATAAAAAATTACATAAAAAATCTAAAATTTACTTAATCATATAACGTAAATAATTAAAAAGAAGTAATTTCAAAATAGAATAAGATGCCAATGTCTGTTAAAAAGTTGGTGCTTGAGTTTTTGTAGGACACATGGCTCTGTGTAAAAAAAGGAAGACGCATGCATGTATATGTCTTTTCTTCTCGAGGCAAAAAATCATTCACTATTGCCAATATTAGCTTATAATATCGCACTCAATGCAACGCATTTCTTCACTTTCAGCTTTTACACGCAATCACACTCAACTAAGCTGATATTATTTATAAGCCTGCTACAATTTGTTTAGAAAAGAAAAGATTAAGATAAAGGTAATATACAAAGCGTAGGTATAGCAAGTGTGTGGATATTTGGAGAGTGTATTTTAATAATAAATATCAAGCGAATAACATCGACAATTAGATAGGTACATCACAAAGATACGAGCATGAAAGATATTATAAAGAGATTGTATTCGAGGGTGAATGAATTATAATAGTTATACATGAATGGAGGCTACTTCACTCGTTTCTCGGTTTGCTTTTTAGTTCTTTGTTTTCATAATTAACGTTTACTTTCGTGTGCCTTATTCAATTCACCGACGAATTCGGGACGAGATCAATGCAAAATTTATTTCTGCACGACGAGCGAATAACAAGTTTATTATTTTTTTAAGCTTAAATTTACAGCAATACGTTATCCCTACGTCATTATGTACAATTGAATATTACTTTAAAAAATTCTAGTTATCTCCCTCCTTAAACTCGTATAGGATGATATAAATTATCTCTATCGAACCGTTTCTGCAAATGACGAATTCTAAGCATTACTGCTACATATTCTATCGCAAAACGTGTGTGCCCATACGTAACGTATTATTATGCGATCACGTGCAAATGATACTTTCGTTTATCAATAAACTTGTAAAAAGAGACGTTTACTTTTACAAACCATCACCGCACGCTGTTGGATAATGTTTACTCAATTTAAAGAGAAACTACTAAGGCCGGGAAAAAGAATCGTGAAAATATGAATAAAAATCGTGTTTAAAATGTATGCGTGATCACCGTGACGATCTATTTAAAAAAGAGGCTAGAGATTTTCATCGGTGCATAATAAGAATATATGCAAGTATATATTTATAGTTGTTATAATTTATAGCCTGCACAAAGCATTTAAAAGAGGAAAGAATAAAGCTTGCAGTTGAAGAAATAGAGCCAGCGTTAATAAGGAATAATTGGCGTTTGGAAAAACAAGGTTATTGCCTCGCAGAAAGAACGTTAATATTTAAAAGGCACTTGTACGAAACAATACGATTGTAAGTTCTCGTTTTTTTTACGCCGGAAAAATCAAATCCAAAGAAAAAACATTATAAGCGTCACTGAAGTCGGTAGTAATACAGTGATGTTTCCTTTTTTTAAGTTCAGTGCGATGCAGATACGGTCGACCTTCAACTACAAATCGTTTTTTGTATTTTTTTTCTTTTTCTGTTTTCTCTAGTTGCCCCGACTAACACCATGCGCAACAGTCAAAGTAATTAGAGTCTCACTTGGACACACTTTTTTCGTTAATTCATGTCATAAGCTTCCCCTCGTAGAGGAGAAACCAAGCTTATTATTTTTTTTTGCTCTTTTTTAGTTAAATGCAACTGCAAGTCCAAGGCGGTATACTTGGCTTCCGTAAGAAAGGCATCTTTCATTTATGCTAATATTACACCCAATAGATGATCTATATGGGTCTGAGAATCAACAGTCCAAAGAACACAGCCCACATTAGAATAATCCAGTGTATGGTGTAAAGTGGGTTCTCACCATCTGTGATCTTTCTGGCAACGAACTTCAAGGTTTCGTCGAGAAGTACCACTGGAATCGAGAACTTCATAACAGTAATCCACTCTTCCCCGGTCAAGGGAGTCACTTGGAATACGGTCTGAAAAAGAAATACGTATTATGCTTTAAATAAAAAAAAAAAAAAAAAAAATAAAATAATATGAATTCAATCTAGATATTTTTATTAATTTAATAGAATAACTATTTTTTCTTATATATTGTTATCTTATTAAAATTATAATCATTTCTTTTAATTTTGTATCTTATTTTCTACTTACCGAAAGAACATCAATGTGAAGAATGACGAAGTGGAGTGTGAAAGAAAGTGCCATGGAGGCGATGAGCCACAAGTTTGACCACGGTGGCATGCTGATGAGGGACTGGTTTTCAGACAAGCTATAAAAAACAACAGGAGTTTTTTGTTATAAGATGACTGCAGAAGTTTATAAATATTTTGATCATTCTGAATAAATGTGCTAAGAAACCTGTTCATGGCGTTCAACATCTCAATGGTGACAAGGACTGAAAGAGCCATTGTCATGGGATGCGGATCACTGAAAACTTTGCAGTCAAGACCCTTGAATTCTTCACCGCCACCAATGCAAGCCAAGTGATGAGTCTAAAAAAATCATGGAAAATTATAGTTAAATTTATTAGAGCAGAAAATTTTTAAAAACAATAAAAAATATACTATACCAGCTGGTAATAGTTCATTTGAGGTCCGTTAGGGCTGTACAAGAACCACCATGCAGCGGATCCAACAGTGGCGGCACCGACGTATCCACCAATAGCCAAATAACGGAAGAAGAGCCATCCAGAGATCAAAGATTCGTCAGCCTTACGCGGTGGCTGTAATGACAATAAGCTAATTTGTTGTTTTGAGTGTAATTCTTATACTTCTTACCTAATCATAATCATAAGCAAAAATTTCTTCTGTTACCTCAATATGTTAACATTCCAAAATTTGCTAAAAGCTTTGATTAAACATTTGAATCTAATAGTAAATAAAATATAAAAACAGACCTTTTGCATGATGTCTAAGTCGGGAGGATTGAAACCAAGAGCAGTGGCTGGAAGACCGTCAGTGACAAGGTTGACCCACAAAAGCTGAACAGGGATCAATGCTTCAGGAAGACCAAGAGCAGCAGTCAAGAAGATACTGAAATTTACAAAATTAGTATTATATTATAATTACCTACTTGCTCAGAGTGACAAACTTTCTTTCATAATACAAGAAAATAATTAATTTTTACCTGACTACTTCACCAATGTTGGAAGAAATAAGGTAACGGATGAATTGTTTCATGTTGTTGTAGATGGCACGACCTTCCTCAACAGCAGCGACAATGGATGAGAAGTTGTCATCAGCCAACACCATCTCAGCGGCAGATTTCGCCACAGCGGTACCGGATCCCATAGCAATACCAATTTCAGCTTTCTTCAAAGCTGGCGCATCATTTACACCATCACCAGTCTGTCAAAAAAGCAGATATTAACTTAATTTTTTATCATAAAAATAAAGCGATGCCACTTGTTAAAAATAAAATCTTTCAACTTACCATAGCGGAGATCTCGTTCATGCTTTGCAGGTATTCAACAATCTTGGATTTGTGAGCGGGCTCTACTCGAGAGAACAGCCTCGCCCTGGCGCAAGCAGCCCTCTGCTCGGGAATGGACAGGTCGTCAAACTCACGACCAGAGTAAGATTTGCCAGTGGTGTCCTCGTCTTCGGTGAAGACGCCAATTCGCCTGCAGATGGCTTCAGCAGTGGCTTTGTTGTCACCAGTGATGACAATGACTCGGATACCGGCGGCGCGGCATCTGACAATGGAGTCGAAAACTTCTTTACGTGGTGGGTCAAGCATACCAACGACACCAATGAAGGTGAGGTCCTTCTCGTAGGTGTAGAACTTGGTGGAGTCGCCAAGGTCCATGTCGTCGGGTTTCATTGGGTGGTCAGCGGTGGCCAAAGCCAAGCAACGCAGGGTGTCGCGACCAGTACCATATTGACGGGTAAGGTCCAGAATGCGGTTCTTCAGGGTTGAAGTCAGAGGGAACTTCTGGGAACCGACGCGAGCGTGTGTGCACCTAAAAAATTAATTGAAGACAATCGTAATAAAATTTTTAAAATAAATCTCATCTCAAGATTAAAAATTGAACTTACCTGTCAAGAACACCCTCAGGTGCACCCTTGACGAAGAGCTTAGGTCCAGTTCCAAGTTTGCTGGGTTTCAGTGGGACGCAATACGACGACATAGATTTACGATCGCGGGAGAATTCGAGAGTGAATTCCTTCTTCCATTTGGTCTCAATATCTTGTCTGACGACAATAGCAGTGTCTCGTCGGTTCAGGCCGGTCTTGTTGACACCGAAGGGATTGACTTTCTCAGCGAGAACGATAAGAGCGGTTTCGGTGGCTTCACCGACCTTCTCGAAAGCTTGTTTGAATTCGTTGAAGTCAATAGCGGAATCGTTGCACATGATGCAGATGGTTCCAAGCTCGTGGAGAGTCTCAAAATCGGTACCCTTGACTTTCTGGCCCTTAAGGAACACCTCACCAATGGGCTCGTAGGTTGAACCGGTGATCTCGAACTCGTTGAAGGCGCTGTCATTGCCATCAATCCTCTCGAATACGAACATACTGAAAGCAAAAATGATTTAATTAGTAATTCGATAATTAATACTTAATATAAATAAGTATCATCAATTTTTAAGCTTAGCTAAAACACTCACCGGCTAACGGACATCTGATTGGTGGTAAGAGTACCAGTCTTATCGGAGCAGATGACGGAGGTGCAACCGAGGGTCTCGACGGACGGCAGCGACCTGACAATGGCATTCTTCTTGGCCATACGCCTAGTACCAAGAGCCAAGCAAGTGGTAATGACGGCGGGCAGACCTTCGGGAATGGCGGCGACGGCCAGGGCAACGGCGATCTTGAAGTAGTAGATGGCGCCCTTGATCCAGGAGCCACCGTGGGCCGGGTCGTTGAAGTGGCCAATGTTGATGGCCCAGACGGCGACGCAGATGACGGAGATGACCTTGGACAGCTGCTCACCGAACTCGTCGAGCTTCTGCTGCAGCGGGGTCTTGATCTCCTCGGTCTCGGACATCTCGGTACGGATCTTACCAATGGCGGTGTTGAGGCCAGTGCCGATGACGACGCCACGGGCCTTGCCGGCAGCTACATTGGTACCGGAGAACAGAATGTTCTTCTTGTCCTGGTTGACGGCGCGCGGGTCTGGCACGGGGTCGGTGTGCTTGATGACGGAGACGGACTCGCCGGTCAGGATGGACTGATCGATCCTGAGGGTGGTCGAGAAGATCTTGGTCAGACGGATGTCGGCGGGGATCTTGTCACCGACGGACACCTCAACGATGTCGCCGGGCACGATCTCCTTGGCGCGGATGCGCTGGACACCCGATTTGTCGCCACGCACGACTTTACCCATCTCGGGCTCATATTCCTTCAGGGCCTCGATGGCCGACTCGGCGTTACGCTCCTGCCAGACACCGACGACGGCATTGGCGATCAGGATGAGCAGGATGACGAACGGCTCGACGAACGCCGTGAACGCATCCTCGTGCTCTTCAAATAAAGCTAGTACCTGGAAGCAGAAATGGATCAATCAGTGGTAGTCGTTTAAGTTTGACGGTTATTGTTGAGAATTTGAAATTTTTGTTGTGTTTTTAGTGTTTGATATAGGTGCCGCGTAATGCCGAGTTTAGCGTCATTTCATTGAAGCTTTTTCGAGTAATTTAACTAAAATTAGGACAACAATTTCCATTCGATAAAAAATATTATTTTAAACTACATTAAAATAAATAGTTTTCTATATTTTCATTTAATATTTTTCCGGCAAATAAATATTATTTGATATTTTTTTATGTACTTGTCATTGACCTATTATCGCCTGTAATAAAAGCAACGATGAAGAGTACATTATTTTTATCTATAATAAGGTTATTTTTTTTTATTTGAACGTAGATAAACTACAATCATTTTCAATACTTAATTAAAGCCTGTGATACGAACGTATAATAAACTTTTTTCTCGTACTAAGCAAAACGGAATATACAATATATAATTCTTGTAAAGAATATTTCAAAGATATTAGTAAAAAATTATATACTTACAAAAGAAATAATAGCGGCTAATAACAGAATCTTAACTAAGAGGTCATCGAATTGTTCCAGTACAAGTTGCCAGATGGATTTTCCTGAAAAATAAATAACAATATATTTAATCTCATTTGTATAATTACCTTTATTCGGATATTTGTGTAGTGTCGTGAAAAGTATTTATTTCGAAGTAACGAAACTATAAGCGTTCTATTTTTTTTTTATGCACTGTTGTTACTCTTACGCAGAATAGACAAAAACTGGTAAATTGCGAGTGTTGAGAGTTTTTTCTATGCTTTTCAGGCCGATTAAAAGGAAAGTGTCTCATTGTCCTTCTCAAGAAATTTAGGCCAGCCTTTTCATTATTTCTTGGTTAAACAAAGATTTTTGAAAAGTCATTAATTTTTCACTTTCCTTTCTTTCAGAAAATTAAATTTTCTCTAAAGTTTAACATTTTAACATAAGTTAACGCAACTATATATAATTAATAAAATTAGGAAATATAAACTACATATCATTAAATTGGAAAAACTAATCAAATTTTATAATTTTGTTCGAATTTTTCTCACAAACTTTTCAAAATTACACTTTACGTAAAACAACAGGACAACGGAACACTGAAAAATCAAAGGCATCGTCAGGTCCGAGACAAGCCGCCAGAGCCCCTGCGTACGTCATCTCCAATAAAAATCAGCGTCGCGACAAATCAGCGCTCCCATAATTGACAGGGCGCGCACCGCAATCGCGCCGGAAAATCATCAATCTCTCGAGGCGTCGATCAATGAAAATTAAGAAAGCCATTAAAAAGCCGCCGGGAATTAAAAGGCGCTGCGTCGGCATTGAGGAAGGCCGCGCGACAGCTGACTTAATAAAGCCGTAGCGCTAAACGCGAGACGTCGGGATCTTTTGATTTCATATAGGCGCGAGTGCCACTGGAGGTCTGACTCCCGCTCTGAATTAGGCCAATAGGCCGCGAGACGTTTAGCTTTTCTGGCGGAATGGCCGTTGGTTGATTGTTTTAGTGCGGGAGTAAATTAATTTTGTTTGAAAGGTGCGTGAACTTTTGGTTATAAGAGAAGTTTGAGGAGAAAGTAATGGTCTTGTTTGAAAAGTTGCTTTTGAAAGTTTCACGCTGGACATTAGTTATGTTCTTGTCGTCTTTGCATCGCATAAATGTTATAACTACAATGCAGTTCGGAAATTCAATTTGAAGTTCGTTTGCCGCGTTACTTTGCTCGTTATTTTAAAGTTAGCGCCGCGCGCGCGGACTGGGCGTTTCAATCAACTGTCTCAACTTTATTTTAGCGCGCTGCATCATTGGGCGAAACTTTGCTGAAGTAACAAATGTTTAGAAACTATTACGTCTTGGTGATCGTGTTAATCTAGCACGCCATATCGCTATTAAAAGACTTTCGTTATCAAATATAAAATTTTTTTCTACAATTACAATTACAATTTTCTGATTACGATTTTCTCGAATGAATGAAAGCGCAGAAAGAAAAGAACAATGTGAACCCTTCAACTTTTCAGTGGCGCACAGGCAGGGACAAAAGAAATTGTAGGTTTTCAGGAGGTGAAACGAATCCAATAGGGTGCACTCTAACCTTGAGTTTTTAATCATGATCCAGTGCATTTGCAATGCAGATTAGCAGAAAGAAATTCCAGTCATTTACCAATCAACTCCACCTTCGCTCCACATTCAAGGCAGCTGAATGCCAAGTCGCATTTTCAAATAAAAGCGAAACGCTCGTGACCCGTGAGCTCGCGCCTCCTTCAATATCACCCGCATTTAATCGTCCCACTAAACATTTTACCAGCTTTATTACTTTACCAAAAGCCAAGAGCACGTTTCTTACATATCTCAGCGATAAAATTAATAACGCCCGCGGCGACAAAGAAAGCAAACAGACACGAGCTCAGCCGCATTTCTCTCGATCAACAAATCAAAAGCGTTCCTCCAAACAGAATCCACCGCGGCGCGGGCGCATCCCGCGCGAGAAAATCGTAAAAAGACCTACACCCGGGGCCAGCGCGTCAGCTGCTAAAATCGCCGCGGCCGCATATAGCGCGGGCAATCGGCCGCGAAGATTCGCGTCTTACGCACGCGGTCTGCACTCTAACTGGAGCACTCGAGATTCGCGCGAAAGCAAGCTTTAGGAGAGAGAGAGAGAGAGTCGTTTACTTGGCCTACTTGCCTCCGACGTAACGAGCACCCCTTTGCAGAGAGAGAGAGAGAGAGAGAGAAGAGAGAATGAAATAACGTTTATCGGGAGCGTGCGTGATATGTGTGACGTCACAAGCGTTCGGAAAATGCATCAGGCGGAGGATGCAGGGAGCGAATGACTTTCATCGATCGGAGGGTATAGGCCGAAAGCGGGAGCGACGCGCGTTGTTTGGAAAATAGCCGAAAACGGCCTGAGCGTCGACGTGACGATGAGCGCGCCTGGTTTTTGAAGCTCGTTTGCGCACGTACGCTTTGGAGACGCTTATTGTTACGTGCGAGATTGGTGGCTTAATGATATGTGGTTTGCTAAGGGAGAATGTTGAATTTAAACTTGTGAACTGCGGCTGACGAGATACTGGGAAGAGTAATTGAAGATTCCCGCTCGTTGAAAGGGAAATGCTTCTAATGGATGCGCAATAATGAGTGAAACCATCGGTTTATTCGTCCGACGAATGAAATCGGGGAGAGTAGCTTTTAACGGAAAATACGGAGAGCTGTAGGTCGCGGATGTATTGAGAGGATTTCGGACCGAAGGCTAGAATCAATGGTCAATGATACACTCGAACGAGGAAATACGAGCCGGTGAAAGCATAGTACTTATATATCACATTAAAGCTCAAAGTTTGCGCAAAAGCGTTGAAAAGGTTTGGATGAAATCACTAATAAGTGTAATAGAAGTACAGATTGCTGCAAGTTTATTATTAATAAGAAAATCGCGGAAAAGTAAATTAATTTGCAAGTATAAGAAAAAAGAATTAAAAAAATTTATAAATCGAAATTACCCGCTGATAAAGTAAAGTATGCGAATTACGTGCAGAAAGCGGAAATTTCGAGCTTGCATGAATATGCTCAGAGGCAATTAACGAGAAAGATGGAGCTGAAGTTTATATAATGCGGAAATGAATAGTATGTATAGAGAAGAGCGTCTAGCGAATTATCGATTAGTTCATCAGTCAAAACTTCGAACGTGGGAAATTGATTGAACTGTATACCGTAAGTTAAATTTACCATGTCGCGAGGAAAAGAGAAAATAAAGTATGTGAAAGTGTGAATTGTAAATCACAGTAACTACAAAAATAGAATTATACAGGTATATACAAAAAATAGTACTGCACTGTATATTATTGTATAAACAAACCGAACGAATGTAACAAATAAGTACTTGCATAAAGTAAACAGAAAAATTTTAAAAAGTTCAAACAAAAGAAACTGCAACAAAACCCTCGACTTTTTTCGCGCGGCGCCTGACGAGCGCACTTCTAAAACATTTTTCTGCTCTTGTTGCCTTGAACTTTTCACGCTTCAAGAGAGAAAGAGCCGGGCACCCGGCAAAAAAGCGCGCATTTTCAAATTTGCAAGCCTCGCGAAAGCAGATTAAAGAAAACGTCAGTACGGTGAACGCGCAAAAACTTGGTCGAGTTCATGCGGACGTACAAGTGCGAAACTTTAAAGAGATGTCATCACAGGTGAGACGTTGGAAAAACATCGTTGAAAAGCGAAGAGAGAAAGAGCGCGTGGACCAAATGGCAAAGTGGATCGGGAGAGAATAGAGGCTCTGATGAGAAGAAGCGAGAAAATTTTTTCTCGAGGTAGGCAGCGTGTATATATATATATACAGACAGGGTTTTCTCAGCTGCGAGGAGGACGCGATTCTGCTTTATCTCGCTCGGCGAGTGTCAAACGGAATTTTTAAGCGCGTCGAGTTTTAATGCGAGCATTCTTTTTAATCATTCTGCTTGTTTATGCATCTGGAGGGAGAATGAAATTAATCAAATTTTCAGGAGGTGAATTCACTCACGGCGCTTTTGTTGCTTTAAATCAAATATCAAAAATGAAAAATAAGCGTTTGAGAAGGAGGTCTCGAGTTTCGACGTACAAGGTAGTTTTACGATCATAAAAACGACGTTACATAATTTTAAATTAAAAAATCCAAGCGTACAATTTTAATCTGACCATTAACACGGTAGCACCGTATAAAAACATAACATCGAAGCGAACACTATAAAGTAGCTTTGATTCCACCATAAAAACCCAACATTCTCCAGAATCCATCGCCATCACACTCGAGGCCGCCTGTAACACTTATTACGAAGGTTGCGCGGAAACAAAAAAAATAGACGCCTCGCCGCGGCTTCGAACGTGCGTCTCGATGAAAAAAGTCTCGTGGAAACAAAAGGTCGACGAGACGAAGCCTTACCGCGACGCACGTTGCATTGTTGCTGCCGCTTATGACTGTAAATCGCACACCCGCGCTTATAGATCCAGCGCGAGCTACATAAATTTTTTTCATTCTCGACGTAGAGCGCAGCGTCAATAAATATACAAGCGCGTATGGCGCTGCGAGTAGGTAAATCTCGAGTATGCTTGTGTGGAAGCTGATAAAGTATGTATGTTTCATAGAAGCGAGAGCAAGTATAGGTGTGTACGGTGTACACGCGGGTATACAGAAATGGTTGAGTGGTTTTTGGGTTGAAGTGAGTTGAAATTTACTAGGACTTGCGGGGTTTTAAAAATTTTATGAAATAGTAAGTCGGTGTTTGTTCTAGTTGTGGGAGAAACGATATAAGTGATGAATTATTCCAGCTGTTGGTGAGCTCGACTTGTCGCACTTTAAGCCTCTTAGAGATTGACGTTAATTCTTTATAATTCTACAGGTTCGGTGATAACTTTTGCATATAGATTGGTAATCCGGAGTAACAAAAAAACAATATTTCGACAGCTGTCTTGATTTACTTTAAATCGAATTTTTTTTTATAAACCGACAAGTTTGACACTAACGAGAAATATAAGAAAAGTAAATTTAAAAAGATAAAAGTAAAAATGTAGTAATTGTCTTTTGATTAAAGCAATATAAGCTTACCTTTGCCAAATTATAATAGTATTTTAAATTTTCTATATTTTGATAAAAAAAAAAAAAAAATTCTCTTTTACTATGAGTTTAGATTTTCAAAATGTAATTACGATAATAGCAAACAAAGTCGACGATCATTCTAGAAATAAACCTTGATTTCTAAAAATTCAAAAATCGACCGAAAGAAACAAGAAAACTCGAAAACAAAAGTCACATCAACGACCGCAAAAAGCAGCTTTACGACCGTCTGAAATCACATAATCATCGTCACTGCCAACGTAATACCGTAACACCGCTAGCTGACCGAACAGCGAACCGCCCCTAACGTTTTTTTTTTTTACATAAGACTCTGATCGTGCCGCAAGCCCTTCGTCTGCAGCCAAAACACCCCAGTGTAGTCAGCGCTGAAAAGCAAGAGTAACACCCGCGAGTCTGACACTCTCTCATCCTCATCGATCGAGCAATCGCTAATCGCATTACTCAAACGCGCGCGGGCTTGTGTGTACAACTGTGTATAAAGTTTCGGTGCGATGTACTCACCCTCCTCGGCTGGCAGTTCTGTAACAGAAAAAAGAAGTGGCAGATTAGTATTTGATCGGACCTGGGTATATTGCGTTGAGTTGTTTGAGGAATTATGGGAGGTATTGATTTTGGGGAATGAGTTTCGATTATCTTGCTAGGGCGGTGACGAGGGTTTAGAGATTGAGGGATTTTCTCTATTCAGGAGATACGTTTTCCTTATGTAATTAATATATATTTGTTTGTTGGTTTATTATTAATAGTAATATTGACAAATACGTTTTAATTAAAAGTTTCGATTCTTTTTAAAACAGAGATGAATTCAAAACTTTACAGCTTGTGAACTTGACAGCTGATAAAGTTTCGTTTAATCAAATATTTTAATTGGGACCGATGAGTCTATTTTTAGTTTTTAATGAGTATTAACTTTATCTTTTTCAACTATACTGACTCCTATCTAAAGCTATTTGTAAATTGTAGCTAAAAGATGTATATAAAAAAAATAATTATTTAAATTTTAACCTAAAGGTTCCACAAACAATTATTGATCTTACAGTAAGAAACTTGTGGTTTACATTTTGGAATCTTAAAAAATATAAAAGGAAATAATCACAGGAAGGAATATGCGTCAATAAACATTATGCCATCAATGTCTCAAAGCGTATGATTCAACAAGTTCAAACGTTCTGCTCCCAGCCACGACATGCATTTCATAATACATTACTCGCTGCTACAATATTTTTTTAATCTCCTCTCGCGCTAGCTTAGCTCGACACCCAAAAATAAGCAGTTCCACGAAGCTCCCGAAATAAATCACCTCATTGTTGTAATTTTAAGCTAAAAGTGTCTAAAAACGCACTGCGGTCTGTTTGGTAGTACGGACAAGATCATAATGGCGTTTGTTGCAAAACAAGAAGTTGCAAAGACGAAGATGCAGCGCTGCCTAACGCGCGCGCGTCCTGGCATTCAGGAAGTCTACGCGCGCGTGGCCGAGCTGATGCTTCAAAGAGCCTCCACTCCGGGATGAAACGAAAATAGATGGCTTAGCCGCGAGCTAAGCCCGAGCTGCCAGAGCGCGAGGGACGAGCTTCTCGCACGTATACAATTGCATTTCGCGCGCTCGAGCGAGATTCGGCCGATGTTCGGAGTGACCTAGTAATACCTTTCTGAGCTTTTGAATATTTGAGGGTGAGAAATATTGTTTAGAGTTTGGCGTTTTATAATTTTTTCATTTCTGTCTGAAAATTAGCAGTTTGAAGTTTCAACTTAAATTTTTGTTTTGAATCTTTGTTTAGGTCTTATAGCAGAATTTTGGAGCATAGTAGGTTATAAAGTTTATAAATATGCTTGGATGTCTATCTTCAGCGCCTATTCAATTACAATTTCTGGGTTAGAATTAACTGAGTTTAGTTTAGCCAAAGTATTTAATTGAATTTCATCAGAAATATTGTCTAAATTTGTAATGTCGTTGTGTTAGAATTTCAACGCGTGGGGTGGCTGGGTTTAGAGCACGCCTATAATAATCAGAAGAATCTAAATCTTTGTCGGAGGTACCCTATATCTATTTATGTACATTCCTATATAAGTACAGTACTATCAGAAGGATGGCTTCGTATTATTTATAAAAATACAGTCGAAATCATTTTTATCTATAATTTAACTATAAATATAAACAATAAAAGTAAATCAATCACTGTGTAATAGATTCAAGAAACGTTACGTACTTTTACTGACTTGTTAAACCTAATTTTAGTAAAACCTTTCTAATAATATTATGTAAGTAACAAAGTATAAAAAACTATTTCGTTTTCTAAAGTTAAAATTTAAGTCATAAAATCAAACTAACAGTAACACAACAAAATAAGCCATTACTTTCTACAAACATCAACTTTAACATACTTAATTAAACCATCTCACATCCTACAAAAAGACTAATCAACCCCGAATCTGTAACGCATAACCCAGTCACCCATTGCGCATCAAGCACAATTCAGCTCTCTCTCTCTCGCTTTCCCCGGCCTTTTTCCTCTCGCGGCCGCCTCCCACCCTCCCAGCTGACATTGGCGCAATCCAATCAGCTGATCGCGCGACACTCGCCTACTGTCTCTATACTCGGTCAGCGCGCTCGTGCAGGACATTTTCGCTGTCACGAGAGTAGTGCTCGACAAATCACTAATTTCATATAGAGCCGGCCGTGCAGTCGACAGTCGTGGCGTAACTGCGACAGCCAGCCCGTTGTCTATGAGCCGCGCTTACCCCGGGAAATTGGAAAGCTCTTGTATTATTAACAGGCCGAAGGATGAATTGCTTTATTTGTGCGTTTGCAGGAGAGTGTCTTCTGTATAGTTTTGAATTATTGCGCGAGTGGAATAATGAATAGGCCTGACGAGAGCTTAAATAGATTTTCTGATTGTTAATACGGCTTGATGTCGGAAAGTTGGATGCTAGCGGGGATCTAATTAGAGCTTTGTTGTGATGATTCGTTAGGCCTGTCTTATTAAATGTCGGATTGTGTGATTTAATTTTTCTAAATATTTTTTATGAGAGTTTAGAAACGGTTATTAGTCATCTGTCATATACTTTAAAAAAACGTTTCGATTCTGAGTATTTTTGTAAAATAAGCTAGCCTGTCATCAACTTTACTAATCTGTCAAAATTCTCTAACGACTGAGAATAAAGCTAGCTGCTAATTTTCTAAAGCCTCGAAAATTTTCCAATGTTTCTTTTCTCATTTCTACAATTATAAGTCAAAAATTTTCCACAGCCACTCCAAGGCCAGCCATACTCGAAACTTGGCAAATTCAACCCTTCAGGCAATATCATTACACAAAAAAAAACATTTCCATCTGACACAATACAGATCCGTCACACTGCAACGCGTCCGACATTTTTGTTTCTGCCACTGTTGCTGCAGGTAATGCGCGCCTGCATCCCGCCCATCTCTCATAAATTTTGTCGTGTGTGCAGCCGACGACGCAGAGACACGCGAGCGCGTCTGGTAAATAAAATTGGCCGACTGACAACGCGAGTTCCTGACAATTTGCCAGTATCGCCTCGCGTTTTCGTTTCGAAAGCCGCGAGCGCGATATACATATGCAAGATGGGTACATTCGTTTTATTTCTGTGTATATTTTGAAACTCCGGGCCGCGCGATAATCGCATAATTTTCCGGCATAATAGTGCGGGAAACTTTGGCAACGTTTGCCCTGGACATTTTTTCCTTTGCAGCGCGGAGCTGCGTGTTTCTTGTGGGGCCACGTTTGTTTTATTTCCTCGGCGTTCGTCGTGCACAGGAAGTTGAAAGATTCATTAAATTCGCTATGATACACATCAGTGTGTGTCATAAGAAAAGAATAAAAAGGCAAACCTCGAGTAATGTTGGGTTGAATTTAGTGCCGCAAAGATAGGACGCGGAAGAATTGGCAAGTTTAGGCCATTTTAATAATTACGAATTAAGAAAATACGAGTAGACGGCTTTTAAATTGGAATGTTTAATAGGGCTTTAAATTTGCGCTCGTGAGTCATTTAAAGTATTAAAAGTCGCGTGAGAAAGAAATTTAATCGAAGAACCTTTTGAATAATAATACTTTTAGTATGTTAAAGCCAGACCGAATGAAACATTATTGATTAAGCAACGGCATTACCAAATGAAATCGATCAAACATTCATTATTGCAAATGGCTGAACCCAATCCACAAAAATACAATACCCCAAATTCCAAATTCGTTAATGAATTAAACCGAATGCCCATAATAAATTAATACCATACCGGTGCATCAGAACAAACCACCCCCCCCCCCTAAAAAATTAACAACAGCGGTACCCTATAAAATTCACATCCAACCTTTACCACAGTACCCTCATCCAAACCCCCCAGTTTCCCAGCTAACGCAAACCAGACTTGCAAAAGAGACGCGCTTGTAAAACTACTATACGAGCAGTGCATGCTCTGTCATAAAGGTACACACATCCATCAGCGTCGATCGAGCGGCTCTCGCACCTCGGCGCAGTTCTCCCGATCGATCGCACCTATGCGCGCGCGCGCGTGCATGTAACATGCATGGGGGACTAGTTGCACGGGGCTTTAATATACATACACACACACGTCGCTTGTGGAGGCTAGGCGCCGCGGGTTTTTTTAACCAGGTCCGCGCGCACACACATACAGAACCGCGTATATGCGGTAGCACGTGCTTCTATAGAGCTTTTCGCTCTGCGGTATGCGCGTACATACACCGTTTATCCGTCACTCTCGCTTGTTTCTCTTTTTCTCGTTCTCCGATGCTATACACCGCGCTTGTTGCGCTGGGTAGTACAGCCGAGCGGTTTGCGGTTTTTTCCAGAGTGAGAAGAATCGAGAGGGTGGTAACACACTTGCGAGGGAATGAAATGGAATTCGAAGGATGGTAAATCAGTCAATGAAAGGGAGAGCGCGAAAGTAGGTGAACATTTGTTAAAGGGATAGGAGGATGCGGAGGATGGGGAAAAAAATGCTGGAAAAAAGAAACAAGAGCGAGTCGGTATAGAGGCGATGCGCGGCAAGGTTTGCCGCCACTGGAAAGCCAGCGACACGGCACGAATTTTTTACGCGACGCTGAGCCCGCGCGCGCAAGCTGCAAGGACAATATCAGCGATGGAGAAGCCGATATCTAAGCAAAATAATCCACGGCGCTCGTTACGCGCTGCCCGGCTGTGCCTCTGCCTTTTTATCCGCGGCTCTTTGCTGGTTTCTTTTTTTTTCAATTTTTATTGGCTGTGTTCTGTAATGTACTGTTTATGGTTATTTTCTCATTTTTTTGGCAAAATTATTTTTAAAATGCGGAGCTGGTATGTAGTAACGTTTTTGAACGGTTTTTGTTAAGTAAAATTTGACAAACCGTGATTTTTCTATTCTGACAAAATTTCACGGATTGTTGTACAACCTCAAACTAATTATTTCAACTTTATTGCAAGGCTTTTGAAAACGGGTGTAAATTTAAGCATGAGTCAAAAATATGTAAATTTTTTCAATTACTAGGATGTAGATTTTAGCACTTCTGGATTCATTGAACATTTGCATGTCTACCGAGCTTGTTTGCATTTTACTACTATTTTCATTTAATTTTGTATTTTAGAATGTTTATTTGTTTTTTATAGAAATATTTTTTGAGCTCGTGTCGTGTTAATAATAAAGCTCTATTTTTAGTCTAATGGTGATGTTATAAATTTTTTTAATGAAGGAAATATTGATTGTTCTTTTTTAAGGTCATCGAAAATATTGAGTGTTAAATAGTTTTTTATCAGGTTATTAAAAATACAAATGTTGTAAATTACTTGTAAATATTTAAAAAAATATTATGATTTGTAAAATCAAATTCAAATTAAGATTTAAAAAAAGTGTATATGATTTGTACATAAGTTAGAGTAATAATTTATTTACAAAAGCCTTTAGAATAATTGGTTTAACAATTTGTCCTGAAAAACTTAAGCTAAGAACTTTTTATAGTCACATTTATTACTCATTATTTGTAATTATTCTTGTTTTCGTAACAACGTTCAAGGCACAGAGTTTCTAATGCGTCAATTTTAATATAAGTTTTAATTAAAATATATTTATAGTTTTTTAATTAATTTTAATTAATCTTGTTTATAATTCACACTTTAATATTGATTCAATAATTTAATATCAAAAAGTGCTCAATTAATTAATTACAGTAAAATTTTACTAACATTTAATGATTGAATCTATTCATTTGCACGCCAGCAAATGCAGCAGCAACAAAGACATAATGCACGTTTACCTTTGCAATTCTATTAAAAGGAATTGGTAATATCCGATTACCGGTTGCTATACTACCTGTCTAACGACTTGCATTTTTAAAAATGCGTCAGCACCAACGAGATCAACCATCTTTCTCGTTTAATTCAAACATCTATTATATGTATTTTAATATGTAAACTATAATATTTCATTGAGTAATTCAAGAATATCAAAGATGAGATTAACGTATGACTAAAATATTGCAAACAGACTGCAACGTGCTTTCGCATTTTGTTATTTTGCAATACCTGATTTATGCTTATTAAAAAATATGCAACTTTGTGACAACTAAGATAACAGACGTATAGGCTCAGCAGATTTGTTGATCATTTGTAGGTAATTGAATTTCACATTTTCGCTTGGAAATTTCTGATTCTCGCAGTTCTGCGCAGAAAAACGTTAATAACTCCCAAAAAATGGTCGAATACCAGTTCACTAAGACCCAACAAAACAAAACCTACGAAAGGCCTTATTTTCGCTCCTAAACAACGGCAGCTCTCTACTACGCTACGACAATGAAAACAACGATAAAATTTGCATTGTAAATCAAACGTAATCCATTGTACGCGTGTCAAGATCTCAAAGTGTTTGAAATAAAAACCCGTCGAAAACTCTCCTATAACAATACATTCCCCAAACCAGCGCTCAAAAACTAAACCAAGCCATAACCACCCATTAAAAAAAGTTCACTATACCTAACCAAAAGAGCGACAAAAAGCGGATACCTAGAGAAAGACCAGATAACGCTTTAGCATGAAAATTAACGCAGCTAATCGGCAGAATGCTGGCGCGGCGCGCAAATTATAGACTGTCGCGCGGGCTAAGCGCACATACACAGGCTCATAGCGCGCACGCGAGTTCGAAAAATTGCGCAATCGAAAGCGCAGTGACGTCCATTGACGATTAACGTCATCAGCGGTGCCCTCGCGCTGTACGCGCGAGCCGGAGGCCTCCAAGATATCCAGTCCTCGTTCTTTCTCTTTCTCGCGTCTTTTCGCTCTGGCTTTCTGTCTTCGTTCGCGTAGCGCTGGTTTTTTTTTTGCGCCGAGCGAGATCAACGGGATTCGAATTTCCGCGCCACGTGTGTATGTACGTTCGGATGACGTGATTTTTTTTTTTTTTTTTTTTTAAGTATGGTGGGATGGTTTTTTCTTTTTGTTGCGGTTTTTAGTTGGTTCGTTTTGGGAATTTTGATTAGAAATGTTTGGATTTATGATTACTTTATAGACTTTATGGTTTACTTTAGTTTAATTTTGAGAATATAATATTTTCAGGCTGCTTCTGCGCTAATATAATCAAATGTCTCATGTCAAAGCACTTATTATACGTTCGTCGTTATTAAATGAACCTACAAAATAATTTTATGCAGTATATTATGTTAAGGTATATTAAATAACAGGAAATTTTTCAGACTTATTTTTAGCCGTTAAAAGACTAATTATTATTAAAAGTATTATAATTATTGTCAAATTTATTGTATAATGACTGCAATTAAAATGTGTGAATGTACATTTCATAAAACTATTGCATAAAATTTATTAAAACATTATATGATTTATTTAAAGATTTGATTAAAAGTATTAGTTCAAATTTGCCAAGAAACTGTTACGGAATATAAATTTGAAATGTGTCAATTTACATTATTGATTTAACAATGAGCTATACAGGTAGTTCGCAGGTCAAAACTGACTGTGAATTAAGTATCCACAATCATTATTGTTTTATGTAAATAGATTGAAAGTTGCAATCACAAGACTCTAATTCAATTACTATTAATTTATGCAGAATAATAATCAGGTAAAATCTTTTATAATTATTATTGAATACAAAAAATAATACAAAAATAAAATTTTTGTAATTTAATCACATAAATTATTATGAATTCATACAATTATTTAATAAACTCCAATTTGCTGAAAGCATTAACGTTTATATAAACCATTCATAAATTGAGTCTAATAAGTTATTGAACTACGATTAAAAGACCGTATTTTATTTATAGATTCCAAGTTTTTCAAGACTTTTCATTTATAATTTATCAAAAATAGCTCCCACTTAAAAAGTAACGATAGTTGCAAGTCTACAACCTCATTAATTATATGAAAATACATTTAGTTTTGAATAATACATGAGTATACTTAAAATAGCGGATAATTTAAAACGATAGTTTGATCATGGTGCCCACAGTGCCCGCTCAACTGGCAACGATTCATTTTCTGGTAGATTTAGCGTGATTTATAAACTTTTAAAAGTTATTTTCAGTCAAAATTCTTTATTCAGCTGTAACTTTAACTGTTTGAAAACTTAATAATACTTAACTTTAAGTGGTTAAAATCAGATTTTCATTTATGCCAGCGGCAGAGAACAGTCTACTTTTGACGGCGATTAATATAGGACATTATCAGTTTTGAATATTTTCCAAAAACTTTGATAGTAGTATTTATAAGTAGCTTTTAAGAGCAGAATGTCTCTTTCAACGTATTTTCAAAAATATTTTCTGTTGTAATTTACTGTTATCGTTGTACGTTATAATTTTATTTGTTGACAAAGTAGAGGCTAACCTGTTCACGATAAAAGTGGCATCTTTTTATTTATTATAAATTTACTTTTTACCTCAACAACACAGTAACAGTCGTGACCGTTAAATTTAAGCGTGAAATAATTTGTCTAACGGAATACAGTTCTACTAAAAAGCTAGTGCATCTAATGATTGCATTACTTGAGCACAAAGCATGTAAAAATCAGTCTTCCTCCATCCCGCAGTAAAAACTCACAGCTATCCCAACATCAAAAAAAGAAACCGTTAAAATAAAACTTCACATCCTCGCTTATTCCAATCCTGCCCCCTCCTAGCAAACCAACCAAAATTCCAGCCTCCCCACAAGCCTAAAATCTCGCCGAAACACGCAGCCAACGATCCCGAGCCTACCCCAACGAAAGCCGCTCTCTCGAAATCCACGTGGCCTCTGCAGGCTCCGCTATATATCGATCCACGCAGCGCGAGAAAAAGGGAGAGTATAGAGCGCGTGCACGCGGCCAGATAAGGGGGAGAGAGCTCCGAGTGTATCAACGTGGCCCGAGAGCAGCCGGCATATGAGCACGCAGTCATCGCTCATAAGTCGCGGACACAATGGCGCTCGAACACGTGTTCAGTGTTTTCAGAGGGTATGTGTGTGTGTGTGTGTTATGCGCGCGACGTCAGAGGTGGGAATGATACGTGGATGGGTTGTAGGATGTGACGGAGGAGATGGTTTTTTTAGCGTGGATGTGAGATGTTTGGTGAATCATGTTGATTTTTAGGAAGTGTATATTTGATGTTTGGAATGGATGAGGTTGCGCGTAGTTTGAATAATTTTTTGTGTGTGAGATTATGGAAAGGTTGGAAGTGCGTTCATTTTAAGATATATGGTTTTCCTTATTTTTTCCGTAATTGATAAGCAGTAATGCAAATGAGAAATTAAAAAAAAATTAATCCTTTATCAGCGATAGCAGGAGCGAACTTTTTAATCATAGAGTATTCAACCTAAAAATTAATTCAAATTAATTTAATTACTCCACAAAATAATTCAACCCTATCTTTAAACTGTATAAATGCAAATGCGAAAGTTTAAAATATACCTCTAGAAAATGCAAATAAAAATCATTCTGCCGCAGACTCCGAGGTCAGCTTCATAATAGTTTTTTGACTCGCGGACTCTATTATTATGTTTTAACACTTCGTTAGGTAAATTTTATCGATTTCTAAAGTGGGGATGTAATTATAACAGTACTAGGAAATTTTTTTCAAACGAAAGTGATATTCCTATTTACCAATACTAAAAAACAAAATCAATAAAACTATTCTAATCTAATTCGATCTAGATTGATTTATTATGCTCTACATTTCTCCAAGACAATTATCTTGTGTAAAGTCGGCATTTTTATCGTACGACAACTTTATCAGATGCCGCCTTTTAAAGAATTATTATCGGCCGCTAGCCCGAAATAATCTCACGCAATTCTATTTTAATTGAAATTTTTATTGTAGGATCAAGGTCGTTCTCCAATAACTTATCAATTATTTTTACATTATTAAAACAAAATCCACCAAAACAATCCCATAACAACCTATTAAAAATTCAAACCTTCCACGTTACATTAAACCCCACTTCTCCCCCAAAACACCGCGCAAAAGCTCAAAAACCGCAACGCTAAAAACAAACAGCTCCATAACTTATCTCCGGCGCTCGCTCGCCGCCCACCCACGCCGACAATTAAACTCTCGCGGTTATATAAAAAGCGATTATCCGCTCACGGGTGCAGCCAGAGGAAAAACTTATCCGCGAGTGGACGAGACAGCGTGCGAGCTCGGCGTATAGCTCGCGAAGGTGAAGAGAGCGAGAAAGAAGCGAGCGAGCTATCTGCGGCCTTCGGCCGCTTCTCGCCCGCAGAACAAAGCCGAGCGCCGAGACAAAAGGCAAAACGCGCAAGCGCTTATAATGCGATTTGCGCGCTCTGGAGATAAGGGCGCGAGGGTGCATAAACGGCTGAGCGCGTAAGGAAATTCCTCGATTGTGGGAGGATGTAGCGGGTTGGGGAAAGTTTAGGAGCTGTTGCGCGCTGGAGTTGGCGAACGAGGAAGCTGCTTGTTGCGATATTGTTGTTCTGCGCGGCGATAACTGTTAATTGGGCTTCGGAAGTTCGTTTTGCGTTATTGCTTATCTTTAATGATGAGCAATTGGCTTTTAGGAGTTGAGGCGTTGTTGTTGAAGATCGTGGAGCGTTCTTTGGAATGGGTAGATTAGGTTGGATTATTTTTGTAATGAATTTACGCTTTTTCCGAGCGTTGGTTATCTTGGAGGAAAACTGATTTAATCGAACTATTTTCCGTACTTTAATGTAGCGGATTCCTGCAATACGCAAAAAGTGTGGTAAACAAGATTAATCTATGAAGAGAAAAGATATTTCAATACTTATATTGCCTGCTGGATTAAATGTTTTAAAACTAATGCGTAAAATATATAATTGATCATAATTGTGTAAAAAAGTAGATTTTTGTATCTATATTAAAGAATAAAATTTGTTACATTAAGATCTGCCACTTGAAAGAAAGTAAGATATCTGAATTTATCATGTAATTATCATCCGTTATCTATACGCTGCATTTGATACATTTACCAAAACTTGCCAGACAGAGATAACAATACAAGTATCTGTCTTCATCGAAAGCCACGTCAATTAAATGATTAGGACAAAACACTTCCGGGTCTTAAAGTATTCCCACATCTCTTAAGCATTTAAATAAGTACAATGAACTGAAGGGAAGTTTGAACATATTTTAATTATTATTTTAATTAACATTTTGTGATAAAATTGTTCTTTAGTAATGTTTTTATTATAAAAGATAAAATTTGGTAATGTTGCAAATTTTGAGAAATAATCGAAATTTATATGTAAAATGAATGTTTATAATAATTGACATTAAGATTTAAATATGCAACAAACGTCATTAACGTACTTGTTAAATATAATAATTTCGTATTATTGCATCACTTAGAACTCTAATTTATTAATTTTCTTTTTAACACTTAATAGAAATAAATTATATGGGGGTTATAATTATTTTATATATTCAATGCATAAGTACTTAATTTTATTGATGATTTTTTATTTTGATACAATTAGAATTTAATATTAAAACTATATTCTTTTAAAAATATTTACCTATAATAATGTTTCGTAAAATCAATTACAAATGTCATAAAATAATAGAAAATCTCAAAAAAACTGAAAATTATATTTTTATTGTTCCAGCAATTCCCATTAATAACAAGATTTATTATTCAACTACCGTAAAATTTTATGTAATTTACGAGAAAAATGGCAATATAAGAAAACACAAAAAGCAAAAAGTTTATATATTCCTACAAATTTTTATTTCTCACCTATAGTACTAATATAAGCAAGAGTGAAATCAAGTTTCCTCATTAATAAAAATCAATGACGTCTGTTGAAGATCGAATACAACTATATATTGTAAGTAACTTTATGAATAAGTGAATTTCAAATAATTATATACAATAAATTAAAAGGAAATAACTCGTACTGAAAACGGAAAGATGAATATTACACAAGACGAACCTATTGTATTCTTTAATATATTAACGTGCGTTTAGTAACAATAGTAATTTAAAATATATTACTTTAAGCTTAAAAAATCTATTTCCTTGAATAAAGAATCACTACTTTAAATAGTCATTTCACAATATTCGAAAATTATCAACTAATCCCGTTTCCAAATTTACCACCCACAAGTTTCCACAAAACACCCCATAAAAAACATTCCTCTCCAAGACTCCCAACTACTAAAGAGTAAGCGCATCGATCCATAATCATTCACATACGCGCATGCACGGAAAAAACACCCATTCGAAGCTTCCAAACCCCCTGCACATACAAGCGGCTCCCGAGGTACACGTGGTTTCCGGACGCACCATACAACGCAAGCTTTTTCCACGTAAGCGCGCTCGCACCTACGCCGATTTACATCTCGTCGATCGACCGCCTCGCGTCTATCCAAGCCAGCGCGCTGCACGTAAAAATATACACAAACGGCCTGTTTCTTTTTTCTTCCCTCTCACTCGTAAAAAATTTTTATTGACTTACAGGCACGCGAGTATTTTTGGCGGGACTGCTTTTTTCTTCGGGCCGACGAGTAGCCGAGTAAAAAAGCCAAGCAGACGATATATAGGAAAGAAGAAGATTCAACAATGAGGCGCGCGCGTAAACACTTTTGCGGGAGCGCGCGAGTGAGAGAGAAAGAGAGTAACTCGATAGTTTGCTTGGACGCGAGAACGGCCCGAGCGTGTAACGATGGTGTGGAAACTCGCGTGTACACTGGGGTGAAGTAGGCTTGAGTTGTGGTGATTTTTATGATGGTTACGTTTTTTTTTTGTGTTTTTATAAATTATTGTTTTGGTTATTCGTTTGGATGGATTATTTATTCTGTTGATTGTTTAATAGTGATTAATAGAACGTGTTGTTTTTGTTGATTTATTTTGAACGTGAAAGTAAAACAATGCTTTTTTAAATAATTTATAACAGATATTATGAAAAAAGTGAATAATGTATCAAAAGATGTGTTAAATTCAAAGTAGCTAAAGTTTCCTGTGCACTATTTTGAGAGGCAAGAATCATCCCAAGAGAATAAGTAACTTGTGTCGTACTTATTATGCCTTTGAAAATAAACTTCATTTGTGAAAATAATCAAGTTCCACTTTAACAAATTGTGGAAAATGCCAGCATTGATTCAGAGTTTCTATTGAAAGAGTTCAAGAAAAACATCCAGTCTGCTTTAAAATATTTTAAACTGCTGGCTATTTTATGGGAATGCTTTCTTGACTTTAAAGATCCGAGATATTTGATACTTGTTGAATCATACGTTAAAAGCATTATGGAAAAAAGTGATGGAAAAATCAGTTATTTTAGGAATTTGTGTACTTACCATTGAGACCATATTTTTCTTGGTTCCTCTTGACTTGGTCAGTGGAAAGACCTTTTTCGGAATCAACATTAAAGTAGTTCAGGACTTCGTCCACAGTTTTGCAATGAGCGTCCTCCATGTTTGCTTTTGCTCCGAAACTCGTTAATCACTATAAACGTTCATTCACCCAATTGATTTCTGTAACAAAAAATAAATAATGTTTAGAATTATCAATTATATTTGATAATGATATAATATACAATTATAAAACATTAGAATGTTAAAATAATTGTTTATCACTAAGTTCATTCAAAAATCATTCTCAACATTTGTACAATTTGCAAGTACAAGTACGTCTGTCAAAACCTAACCCAATCTGACCTCATTCAACGTGATATTACTAGGCTTATCCTCATTGGAGAGCAACAATAAATGATAAGACCCCTCACAAAGCTATTGTCTGCAAACTCATAGGTTAAGAACCAACACTCTAGCCCCAGTCATATTGCTCGAATAATAGGTCAACGATGCTTTCTTCAACCCAGCATTATCTAATCAGCCACTACTTAATTAATTAATCTTCCAACCCACCCAAACCCTCGCATCATTCACCCAACATTAAAACCCAGCGTCAAACCAAAAATCTCGGTCCATCCACCATCCGAATTACTCAGCACTTTAAACCAACTGCGAAGCGCTTACACGAAACTCGCGGCAGCTTATCGTAAAATTGACAACTCTATCGCTTGAAAAGCGTGCGCGAACAACGCAAAAGCCTCCACTTGGACGGAAAAACTTACGCCTCTCGGGCGCTTCCACACACACAGAGAGAGAGAGCTATAGGCGCGCGTCAGCTCACCGTTCGGCGACGTTTGCTTGGCCGCGCGAGCTCCGTATCTTTGCAATCGTCAGCAAAATCCAGCAGCGCGCGCGCGCGCGGCAGTCAACGGCGTGCGTCCACGCGGGCCTCGAGGAAAGTAAAAAATCCAAAACCGCGCCAGCACGGCCGCGAGTCCGAAAAGCAGAAAAACCGGAGCACGGGGATTCTCCCCTCTGTTCCTAAAACCACAGACGCATACACTCGTATATATACTTACACACATATACACACAGAAAGAGACGCGTAAAGTAGAAAACGTGCCAGTGTCGACTCACCGCTGCGGGCCCGGAGTAGCGTGCGCGTGTAGGTAGCTAATACAGAGAAGCAGAGAAATAGAGGAACAACGTGGCCCGCTCTGTCCTCTCCTCTCCTCTAATATATTCAAGCGAGGCGCGTGTGCCTCTCTACCTGATGTGCGCTCGCGCGTCTCTCTCTAAGCCAGCTCCGTCGCCTTTTTGGAGGTTAGGAACTCTCTGACTCTCTCCTGGCCGTGTATTAAACTCGCGCTGCTTGGACGAAACTCGGGGATTCGCAAGAGCGCACACTGATATGGCCGTGCGCGCGCGCGTGTTCTACTCGCTAAGGTCGCGCACTCGCTTATGTATGCACGTTATGTATCTATATGGACACGTATACACACATGTGTATATATATATACACACACGCACTGTCGAGGGGGGCTACTTACGCGCCGCACACAGAGAACACAAGCAGCGCTATAAGCGAGCGAGCGAGCGAGAGAGAGAGACGGAGCCGCGTAGAGTTTATTTAACGGGCGTCGTCGTCAGGACGCATAATAATCAGGCGGTCGCGGCGCGCGGGCAGCAGCTCCTCATCCGAGGCTCGGCGTCACGGCGTATATTTGCATCTACGGCTCTCCTGCGGCAATAAACTCGCGCTCTCGCTGCTGCTGCTGCTGCTCTGCTGCAGCTCTCTCCCCGTCTCTCTGTGTGTATAACCAAACCCTCCGCGACGACACGACTGACTAGGAGAGAGAGAGCGAGCCTCTCGGAGAGACGTATGTACACACGCTGCGCGCGGCCTGGACGGGAAATCGTACTTTTCGCGCAGACGGACCGAGCAAGAGAGAGGGACGAGGATACGTAGCCGAGGGGGCGAATCATCGGCCGCCGGTGAGCTGATCGAAGCGCCCCCTGGGGGGTCGAGTGGCAAGCCGACGCTGGAGCGCCTGGCTTTTCCGGATTTTCACGGCTTTTCGAGGAATGCTTTTTTTACTCGAGTTGAAAATTTTACCTAGACTCCTGGAAGCGTTCGATAGAATAGTGTCATTACTCCAGCCGAGCGGTTACAGAAGCGATGGAGAGATTCGAATTTGGCGGCAGTTGAGGGAGCGGAGACTCACGGGAGCATGTGGAGCGACGCGATTGGCCCGGGGGGTGGCTACTGCTGCTGTGATGCCCCGGCAGCAGCTGCTCCGTTTCTTTCTCTCTCGCTCGCGCGATCTGTCTCCTCAGTATGTGTGCGCGCTCGCGTTTGTGTATGTGTGTGTGTGTGACGCACTGCCGTTTTATTTTAAGGCTTCTGCTAGGCTATTTCCTTGGCGCGTATTTTAAGACGCTTTTGAAAAGGACAAGCGGCGCATTGTCGAGCTTACGTAACGCCAGCGTCGGCCCGGGATCAGCGCGCCAGAGAGCCAGAGGAATAAGAGAGAGAGAGAGAGAGGATCGCTGCATCTCGAGACTTTTGGATATCTAGCTCTCTCTTTGTCTTGTGCACGCCAGAGGCTGGATATGACTTTTATAACGCGCGCCCGCCGCGAGAGACAAGGTTTATAAGAGCGGCAGCTCGCCGGAGCTTTGGCCGGGATATGTGCAGTTCTCTCGACTTTGTTGATAACACTCCAAGAAATTTGATTTTATTTTTTTATTTATTTATTTTTTTTTTTTCATTTTCAGCTTTTCAAAATCGCGGGGCCACGAAAGTGCGTAGTTTTAGTTATATCTTTGGCTCGGACGTCTCTCACGAGGTAGGCGGCCGCGGCTTCGACCTTACGTTCGATTTAAAAAAGAATGTTTGAAAGTTTAAAAAAAAAAAGAGAAGAGCGAACGTTGGGACTGTTTCGCGGGATATTTATTGGCGGTCTATAAGCGGACACTTGCAGATGTAATTTACGCGGGATAGTCAAGGATTCGAACCGTTTTCGTTTTTTTTTTTTTTTTTCGTTATTTGTGATATCGATTTTGTATTGTAAATTTATGTTGGCAATGGAAGTTTTTATTTTGTCGCCTGGTCGACTGAGTTTTTTTTGGGTTACGTATTAATCTTTTTTTTCTTTTTTAATATTGATATTTTTTAGTACATGCAACCACTATTGCTAAGTGTTTGATAAGATTTTAAAAGTTTAGCTATGATTATTATTTATTGAATTATTCTACTACGTTAAAAATAATTGTTTTGGTTAAAACAATTAAAATTGTTTAGATTTTATTTATATTTTAAAGTTACTTTATATGACATTTTTTTTATAGGCAATTTATGTATATTCAGAAGCATCTATTTTTAAACAAGTATATCATAACGTTATTTATAAAAAAAATTTGATTTTCAATAATGTTTTGTCAACGAAGTACTAAACGTGAAGCTATTGTTCATCAGTCATTTGTATATGCACGAAAAAGCAAAATTACGTATTCTTCGAGTAAGTTAAACTAGAAAAGCGTAAAGCTGAGCTTTACGTAACGCACAAAAGTTTGAAGAAAGACGCTCGTCTTTATGTAATGCGGATGCGAGGCGCGGAGGGTCCAATTTTATGGTTTAAATATCAAAGAGCTTTTTAAAAGCAGTATAGGAATAAAAATCAATTTTTAGCAGCTCTCGATTGCGACATGTCTCATCAAACGTAGATTATTTTAACATATAGCGCGCTTTTCAAGGTTCACCAAATTTATTTTAATTTTATAAACCTCTCGGCTTATTATTTTTAGCGAGAAACTTAGGTATTTGGAACGAAGATTGAAAAAGCTATTAGAATTATTACGAATTATTTATAAATCTTGACAAAAATTTGTTAGACGTATTAAAAATAATCTTTAAATTATTATTCGATTCTAGAATGCCTTGAATGCATGAGATTGCTGCGTATATACTTGTATAGTCTATACTAAAATAGTTATTGCAAAATCTAAAGTTAAATTTTTATACTGTAATGAAATAATGTAGATAGTGCACACTACAACTCTATATCTGACGGCTCTTTAGCAATAAATGAATGATTAAAAAAATTTTCCTTGTTAATGTTCGATAATATTATTTGGCAGTCTGATTTATAAGTAATATTTTTTACGAATTTTAGTCTATCGGAAGCTGCGTTTTATAAATTCAATATATTAATATATAGATGTTGAATATGTTAAATTATTTATGATTGAAACAAAAACTAAGCTATAAAAAATAGAATCAAATTGATGTAGCAAGGTCACTCGTCTTTAATATTTATAACAACCGATTTTTTCCAATCCATTAAAAAAAAGAAAAATAACCATTAATCGGTAGTAATAACACAGCTCATCCCCCAAAAATTACAAAATTAAAATCTCGAATCAATAAATCTACAAACCGATCACCGTGTACTCAACCCACCTACGCATTACCAATCAAACATAAAATAAACTTGAACGCATAGTCTGCACATCTCGCGCACTGTTACCCCATAAGTTGAGCATCCCATCCCCACCCCCTCAAAACAACGAAACAAACAACAAATCGTAAAGCGAATCGTCCTTAAACTTGAGGCCGGCCGGAAGTGCAGCGCTTGCTTATCGATCGCATCAAGGTCACGGCAGGGTCACTCACCGGTTGCATCCTCCGCGCGCGTCCCTCGGCACCCCCTTAACACAAATCACCCGGAGAATCCCATAAAAACAAAGACAAACGAGTCCGCGGTGTCTACTATAAAAGACGAACGATTACACCGATAAAAGCTACATAAATTAAGAGGATGTATGTGAACCGGCTGGCCTTACCAAGGGCGCGCAGGGCTGTAATAAAGCTCGCTCTCTGGCCTGGCAATGTCGCGCTACTAGAGTCACTTACGTAACTGCCTGCTGGTCCGGCGAAAATCTCCCAAGCAAACACACAACGAAAGACAATAGGCACTGGGCAAGCTGGGTATAGCTTTCGCATCTAGTCTCGCACTGGAAAAAACTACGATCTGGGTTATGCAAAACGAACCTTCTGTCCCTCCTTGGCGGTCCTGCGGGGGGGTCGCAACAAGATAAAATAATCAGCGACGCGATGAGCGCGCGCACCGCGGCTGGTACGCTGCCTGTCTCGTCGTCGGGGCTAAGACTGCCTCCTCACGGGGGGAGAGACGTCTGAACTAGCCGGAGAGGAAGCTACACCTGCGCCCCGTGGCTAAGATCTCGACCGACTGATCGGCAATCTTCCTCTCTCTTTCTCTCTCTCTCTCTCTCTCGATCTCCGTGAGCTTGCGAGAGAGAGCGGGGAGAGCCAGCTGTTTCGTCTTTCTCGCAAGAGGCGCTCTCTTTCTCAGCGCTGCCCGGGACGCGAGAGCTGAGCAAGAGAGAGGAGAGCGTAGGGACGGCCAAATCGCGCGTGCCCGAGCGGACGCTTTTAGCACGTCGCGAGAGGGAGAGAGAGAGAGGCGAGAGCTTTAGACGACTTCCTAATTATTTTGGCAGGCCAGAGAGCCCGTGCTCGATGCTCTTCAAACTTCGTGGCCGCGCTCGTTTGCTCCAGATAGCTGGCCCGAGTGTCTGCGTGCTTTTATCCCCTCTGCTAGGATGATTCGTTTCCTTGCCCTTTTTGTTTTCTTTTTTTTATTCGCCGCCGCAGCTTGCAAGCCGGCTGCTGCACTTGTTGCGCGCGCGAGCGAGCCGCTCGGGGGACGAGAGCTTAACGAGCTTGCGCGGAGCGACCTCGAAAAGCGGAGGAGAAGGAGCCGACAGATTTGAGGCTGCTTGCGTCGTGGAAATTTTGCTCTTTTGCGCGCTGGCTTTTTGGCCTGGGGAATGGCTGCTTGTGCGGGGGGTGGAATGATTTTTTGAGCTTTTGACTGGAGTTTGATATTATTTAAAACTTAATTATACCTATTTGGACATTCAATGTTAAGTCTAAAATATTTTTCTCTATGTAAACGTAACATTTATTGTAAGACTTTAAAATATTTCATTTCCGCACCGTGTTTTAAAGTTTCTGAAAATGTCAATAATAAAAAGCAATTTAAGAAAGCGTTAGTATATTCAAGCATAATAAAACAACCGAGACTTTAATGCAGTATTATTTAAATTTCTAATATTTTAAAGATTATTTAAAGAAAAGTTGCAAATTTTAGCTATGTTCTGTATCCTTGATCACATAACGCTTATTACCTACGTTAGGTGTGCTATTATGTCTATTCACTTGGCAGAATGTTCAACCTCTTTTCGATGCTGCAATTTACTTTAAGGGTTCATTCATCACAATGTCTGCTGACTTACAGTGACCTAAAATTTATTCTATACGCGCTAATTTATTCATTGCCACACTCGTTTTTTTTTCAATTTAGAAAAAGTGATGTATTATTAAATTTGTAAAAACTTTGTAAAGCAAAATTTTGAAATAATTATTCTTAGATAACAGCTTTTCTACTTTTCAGCGAGGTCTTTATTTTGGTAACTTGAAAATTACAGGAGCAAAAATAATAATTTGTCTGGTAAATTAGATAATCATCAACTAATAAGTAAGTGTATTTATTTTAAAGCAATTTCAAACCTATCGGTATTTTTAGTTGTGTCTTAGCGGACCTTGCGTTACGCAGGAATAGACATAATAGTCTCTTGGCTTAGCAGCAAAAATTACTTTACAAACGACAAAATAAATCTAGCAATTTGCAAGTTCGTCTTCCATTTCCAATGATTTAAATCTCGCAATTCTCAAGTTCGATTTCTATTTATACTGCTTAAAAAATGCTTTATAAAATTTCTAAAATAACTCTCCGCCGCAATTTAATTCGAAATTTAAAAATAAATCCAAATGTTATATATTAATTGCGAAATAAATCGAAAGTTAAACAAAATCCAATATCGTCGCGCGAGAGTATTTATTATAGATCAGCCATAAGAAATAAAAACTATGATTCAACAAAGTAGGGTGCAACGCCCGCGCACCCAAGCTCGAGGGCGAACAGCCATTGAAGTTCGCTCTATGACACGAGCCAAGGTTATGGCATTGTTCTCGTGACAAATTTTAAAGTTTTCTCATCTTTGAAAAATTTGCTTTGAGAGTTAAGGTCCTTTTAGGAATTAGAGGTAAAGGCAAATTAGGGTATATACTAAATTAGGGTTGGATTACTGTATAATTGTAAAAAGAAATGAATTGTTACAACAATTTAGATGGACGAAATATACATCTAAATTTATAGCCGATTCTTTTTAGAATATCTAGCTCTAGTAAGCAAAAAACCGAGAGTCACAAAAAATCGAAGAGCCGTTGTGAAATGAAAACACATCAATCAATCCAGAAAATTCTTTTAACTCTACATCTTTTTGGCAGTTATAGGTGTAGTAAACGGAAAATAAAAAGAAAAAGAAGATCCAAAGTTATAAGAGAAAATCAAAAAAATCATCCTAGCATATAAAAAATCGGGCAGGTCGTTTTTTTATGCTTTAAATCTTTTAAAAATAGTTTGCGATTTCTAGGGTCACAAAAGACGTCTGTGACTCTATTTTCGAAATATTAACCACGGCGTAACTTGCTGTAAGAGGAAGAGTTTTGAAAATCGTTTAAACCACCGTATTGAAAATGGGTCAACCAATATTACATTGATATTTTAAGTTGAAAGAGTCAAGGTCCAAGGTTGAAAATAGATTAGAAAAATGTAATATATTTTAGCCCGGCGCTTCTAAAGATTTTTGCTGTTCCTTCCAAGACGTTAGAGACTTTATCACGTGAAACATAATTTATGTCTCCTAATTTTTTTCGATACAAGCAATAAATTTTTCATTATAGACAGGGGCATTTGTTCAATATCTTACAGACACTAAATTTTCTAAGAATAATACTTTTTGTTTTATTTTAGCAGAATTAATGCAGTTTTAATTACAGGGACGCCTAGTGAGTAGTATTTGTAGAAAAGGTTAACTGATACGTTAATCGTCTTTTAGTAGAGAAATCGAGTCTTACGAAGTATTTATAAAAATTTGTTAAAACCGTACTTCAATGATCTAAAGTGTGCCAAAAATGTTCCAAAGTATAACCAGAAAGACGTAATTCGAACATTTGGAACATTTTTGGAGTATTTTAATACATGCTTTGGCACACTTAGAGTCCAGTTCAGTATATTTTACAACAGTTTTAAAATAAATATTTTTGACTCCATATTAAAAAATCTTTTGTTCTCTAATATTTTTGAAAATGGCTGGCGAAATATTTTAATTTTATAAATCTTTTTATTTGAGACTTCACTCATTTTAGGTTAAATTTATAATACAAAAAAGAATAAAGAAAAATTAATTTTATGAATAAGTTTTAATTAATTGTATAAATTAAAAATTTTTGACAAAAGTATAATCGTATTTTAAAGATTTTTAGAAAACAAAAACGAATTAATGTTTTTACAATTAGAAATATTTATAACATAAAAATTATAAAAATGCTATAAAGTCCAAAAATGTTCGAAACTTTCGAAATACGTTTTTCACTTTATATTATAATGTTTTTCTTTTAGTTATGTCATATTTTTGGCACATTTTATCCAAATTATATTACTACTAAGGTCAATCAAGTAATTTAAAAATATATTTGTAACTTTAACGAATAAGCAATTCCAAAATAAAACGAACGAAATTAAAATTCTTATTATATAACAAATTAATTTAAATTAAAAAATATTTCAATTTCAATTTAAATATTAATTTTATATACGTCTGAACTGCAACTATTACCGAAATCATCTTGTTACTATGAAGATTTCAGTATTTAGTATTTGCAATCAAAAAATTTAATATGAAATCTTAAACATTTTTATTAGAAAATGTTAAATATTAAAATTTGTTTTAAGAATATAAAAAATAATAAATTTTTTGTTATCAGATCGAAATTTAAAGTTCCGAATGTTGTAAACTAAAAAATTTTACCACCGCTCTAAATTATCTTTAAAAATTATTAAAAGTGTTCTGCAACTGTCTTTTGTCCGTATCATCTATATTGTTATCTATTTACTAACTGCCTATATCAAATAAAAATTAAGAAATGTACTCGGAAACATGTATCTCTCTAATGCCCCAAATTATACAGCACCATTACAACTACTAAACAAAATTCCCAAAACCAACAAAAAAAAAAAAAAATCGAAAAATCAAAAACCTACAAAATTCATCCCCCCAACTTCCTCACATCCAACTCAACCCAACAAACACATCACAATAATTCCACTCACATGCTGCGCTCTCACGACTCTTACGTTCTCATCTCCCCGGCTCTGCGGAAACTCTAAAGAAAAGCACGCATCCAAGACAAAAAGCCGCGCGCTCGCTCGCGCCGATCGGCGGCTATACTCCCGGTGTCTGCGTGCTTGTAAGCTCGGTAC
The DNA here is from genome assembly GCA_900480035.1 of Eupelmus urozonus. NCBI lineage: Eukaryota > Metazoa > Arthropoda > Insecta > Hymenoptera > Eupelmidae > Eupelmus > Eupelmus urozonus. Next base: position 45,377 of record UELX01000752.1, read on the forward strand.
CGGCGCCAGGGAATTCGCGTATATTTATAGGCTCGCGCGCACAATATCAGGGGATTCTCGACGCTGTGTCCTGTGCATTTAGACGTCGCGAGGCGCCTACGTATAGACCCGCGACCGATGAACTATATATATCTTAGCATAACACTAAGAGAGAGAGAGAGAAAGTGGCTGCGCCCGAGAGCCGTCGCTGCTGGATAATTGCGTTAATGCGCTGTATTGAGGAAAATTTATTGGGCCGACTGGGCCTGGCTTTGGTAAATCGGCCACGCGTGCGGTTGGCTGCCTCAATTTCATGCTTTTCAGAGGGAATACGCAGAAATGTAGTCGGGAGATGAGCGCGAGTGATTGGGATATGCGTAGAATTTTTATGTTAACGTAAAAATTTATATTGGATACTAAGGTGTAAACTGTCGAGTTATTAATTTTTGAAATGCGAGTGGGCGAAAAGTAAAAATACTCGCTTTCATGTACAGCCTGTTTGTTTAGCGATCTATAAAGAGAGCCGATTCGGTCTTCAAACGCTTTAAGTGTAGGACGTTACTCTCGCGAAGATGATGCGAAATCCAAAAGCAATAAACATTCTTTCACCCAATACCTTACGTACTCGAAATAAAAACGAAACTTTCGAAATCCGCCGTACGACAATCGTAGACGTCCTTACGAAACAATGAAATCCGTCATAAAACTTGGACATCTTCATTGTCGGGACGGCGGGAAGCCGGAATTCGCGGGGTGGGCGCCTATAAATATTCCGAGAAACGCATCTCTAGCGCGAAAAATTATCCCAGCAGACAGAGGCAATTAAAGCGAGGCTGTTGGACGCTCTACAAGATCGGCCAGCGGCTGAAAAGCCCTATTTATCCGCGAGAAAAACAGCGCGACGATGGCCAAAAAATAACAATTAACCCGCGCCGAGCCGCGAGCCAAGAATAAAACCAGACGGAATCGAAAAGGACAATGTAATGCCAAAAATCTAGCCGCGCGGCGCGTCTGTGAAAGAAGCCGGCTTCCTATAAAGAGGCAGAAATCGCGCGAAGGTCGCGGCCCTCTGGGGAAAAATGCATCGCTCGGGGAAAAGTCAGAAATTGGCGGGTAAGCGCGAATTATTCTCGGATGCCGATTAACCTTGCTTGGCTGGCTTTCTGACGCGCGCGCGCGCGAGTTTCTGTTTGCGATCGGTTGGGATAGGCTAGAAGGGTATGTATGTATATGAGTGAGGGAGAGGCGAAATCGAAAGCAAGGTTAGAGCTTGACAGGAGCGACGGGCTGAATCGCGGAAGTTTTTTTTTGGGTAAGTAGTAACAGACGAGCGTCTGTTACTACTGATGAAATGTGTAATTGGCGTGTTGGCGGGGATTAGCGGTGTGTAACTAGTGATTGTGGAGAAGGGTTTGATAGATGGGAACTACTTGTTGCTGTTTATTGGTTTTGGTATAATTGAGCTTTGTGGGATTACGGATTACTTTATGTGGATTGGCTGTTACTACTTATTAATAAAATCGTAATTTCGGGTATAAATATCTTTCAAAAACGAGAATTATTCATGAAAATTTATTTATTTATTTAAAAATAAATAAAAAATCGTTTTAGATTTAATTACTTATTTAATTTTGTTTTAAAGATAAAGGAGTTAATTCGAGTCTATTATAGTTCTAGTGGCCTTGAAAAAATATCTATTTATAGAGAAAATATAAAAGATATTAAATTAGGTAGATTCAATCTTTGGTAGATTTTATTTTTAAAAAGAAAAATTAAAAAATTTTAAAACGATAAGAGTAAGTAAAAGCTAATATATATTTAATCAGTAGAAATGTGTTTGCTTTAGTCAGACACTCGTGTACATGGACCTAATGAACTGATAATACATCAAATACATATTTTTCATTTTCATATAATCAAATAATTTAGAAGTGTAGATGATTCAAATATTAAAACATAGAAAATCAATTTTATTAATTTATATCTCATAGGTATACTCATCAAGAAACGACAAACAACATTATTGTAAATCTATTTATCAAACATCACTTTATCTATCAATTATTTTACGCAAGAGCGGCACACGTGGACCTCTACATGCATGAACCAACATAAACAAAAACCGAAATGCCGCAAGCTCATCGATATTATTATGAAACAGTCCAACAACTTCACTTGCTCAAACTCGGCGAGTTTCGACAAGTGATCGATCGATTGCGACGCCCATTCTAAAATAAATCCCCCAAATTCACGATATATATACCAAGGGAGAATCGAGAAAAAAAGAAGAAAGTGCGCGCAGGAGAGAGAGCAGAGGAGACAGCGTCGCCAGAATTACGTCAGCGACGGCAACAAAGATGTAGTCGAGCAATGCAGTCTCGAGACGCGCGTGCGGCGGAGCCGCCGGTCCGTTGGGCGACACGGGAAAGACTATATATTTCCGCGTGATTGACACGTTCGATGAGTGGGCTGTTCGGGCGCTCATCTATGCCAGATTTTTAGGAGATATATAAGCGACTCGAACTGCGGAAAACTAAATGATAATGTTGGCTTAACATGTTTGTTCTTTTTTCAATTTTTCGATTGTTTTGTGGATAATTAATGATTGTGTTTTGATTGTTTAAAGTTTTGATTGATTTTATAAAAGTTATTTCGTGTTTTATTTTGTGAGAACAAACGAGATGAAATTGTTTAAAATTGTTATTTTTGAAACTCATTAAATTTATGGAACGGTATATTTAATTATTAAACCTAAATTATAATTTACTACACTAAAAATATTGTTTTGTATAAACGAAAATTATATTTTGTTTTGTTGTATTGTTAACTATAGAATATATATTTTGATACGTATGAAATTTTTTTTTAATTTTAGAAATCATAAAAAATGAATTCGAAAACATAAAATAGTTTTCTCTCTCTCTCTCTCTCTCTCTCTCTCTCTCTCTCTCTCTCTCTTTCTACCGTGTATAAAGTTTTTAATACTTTTATCTACACAATGGAAAATTTAGAAATCTATTTATAATTTTCAAGTTTAACGTACGTAGTAAATTTGTTTTGTATATTATTTTAAATTTAAATAAGGTAAATAAATATAATTAATAATGCTTTTTATTTTTATATAATTTGCTTTACAAAACATTTGAAATTATATAAAGGCTTGTCTTGATCAATTATAAGAATTGAATTTTTATTTTTTTTAAAGAAATTTTATTTTATCTTTTGGTGTATTAAATTTGCATTTTTTTTGTTTATAGAAATTGAAGCAAACAAATTACAAGTTTGATGAAATAATTACGATTTTATTAAAGAATATAGTAAATGCATTCAGAAATTTTTCAAAAAAAGACTAGAGATTTCTACAATTTTATTTAAATTTTCCTGAATACATTATTCTAAATTACAATAATGAAGAATGTAACTCATGTCCTACATTAAGTAAAATTAACTTCACGGAAAGACGTCACGAAACTTGCGTTATATCCAAAACGTTCATCACGTTACGTCTCTCTAGCATAGCGAAAAAAATCTCGTACCCTACGCTCTGAGCTAAAATAAAAAAAGCCATTTTCCAGAGCTTGCATCAAGCTAAATCTTCATAAAAAAAATCTCTAATTTAAAAAAAACACAGCGCAAAGCCCGAGCAAAGCCTCAACATAGAAACTCGCAGACGAGTTCCTCAGAAAAGCTCGTTCAGCGCACGTTGGCTAGCGCGGGCTCGATCTCAAGACACGTAGGCGTAGGTACCAAAATTACTTAAAGTGAATTCTTGGCTCTAGACTTGTAGGTCAGCCAGTTTAATGCACCAAGGTCCGCGACGAGTATATACGCATCCTGCGCGGCCCTCGGCTGGCCCGGGAAAAGGAAACGTTTCGCGGATGCCGAATTTTTGGGGGTTCTATTTTTTCCGTATTTTGAGGCTATCTTGAACGCGCGCGATGGATGGAAAGCTGGCTATCTGGTTCTTTTGGTTTACGGCCAACTGACCAAGTTTACCGTTCGTGGGTAAAATACGCGAGAGAAAATTTCAATAAAAATTGATTGAGTATTACTATCGGCTTTAGAATAAGGGGCGGGGGGCGAAACAGACGGGAGTATTTTTACAGTTGTTGACTTTTTTTATTTTAGAACTTGTGTACTGTTGTATTTTTGCGATGCTGGTGCAAGGTGCGCTCTACCTTGACTGATTACCGACATTGTTTTACCGACCGTAAAATGAATAAAAGTATCGATTTATCAGTTGATAATAGTAGTACTATCAATGTATTGATAGTTGTTTAGTTTTATATATATATTCTTAAAGTACAGAAACGTATTATTAAATTGTTTTTGAAATTGAAGAAGGGTTTTGATAAAATATACGTTAAAAATAATCTTTCTTTTAAAATCAAGAAAATTAACAATACAGAATTTTAAAATTAAAGTGACAAATTTTCTCTAATTCATGCTAAGATAAATATTTTAAAATTTCAAAAATTATTTTCCATAAACTAGCTGTGAATAAAACTAAAAGATTTTTCAACTTATATTGGTTATGATTAAAAATAGTTTCTACATCCTGAAAAATGCGACGCGGCGACGACTGACACACAACTGAACACCAGGCGAGAATTATTAAAGAATAACTGAGAGAAATCTGGCTTTGCCCATGGAAAATAAATTGACCGAGCTATTTGCGTGATGTTTAGGATTGTAATTGGTCGATTACAAGAATTTTGAAACTTCTTCGTTTACACTAGTTTATGGCTTTTTATCAATCATCAATAAAAGGTATTTTTACTACAATGTTGCTAAATCTCATCATAATTTACATAACAAATATATAGAAAAAGTATTAGAAAGTTTTTAATTGTTGAAGTTTTAAAGAATCAAAAGATAATCTGTTTAAGAACGATTGTAGTAAAAAAATCAATATTAATTTTACAAAAAGGAAGGCGACGAAAGAAGAAAAAAGCAAAGAATACTTAAATAAACTATGAAGAGACAGAATTAGAATGTCAATCGCAGAGAAAAAGTGGTATTAGCGATGCTCGAAAAATCAAAAATAACCGGTACTCTCACATATAGCAGTTGACCACGTTTACACCAAGGACTCTGTCAAGAATTTCCAAATGCTAAATTACTTAACTGAATTTTCGCGTATTCATAGTCACTGATTTGTACTTGTCTTGCGTTATTTCAGAATAAAATTATAAAAAATATAACTTTTAAATATTATTTCGTAAATTGTTCAAAAAACGTATAAATCATTTAAAAAAATAAAATTTACAGTGGATCACAATTTAACTTTGAATGTTATATTTTAATAAATTTAAAATAAGTTTTAATTAAAATCAAAATTTCATATGCAATAATATTACTCTATATTAACTTAAAAATTTACTAAAAAATAAATTATATATTATAACTAGAATGTAATAACTGCACAGTGTTGAATTAACTAATAGAAAAGAGTAAGAATAACTTTAAAATTAAAAGAGCTATCAAAAGTATCACTCTTGCACTATTTCAGTATTTGTTACTAAAAATCTGTGCATGTTCCCGTAAAGCAATTTTAAAATAATAGAAATTACAGTTCACTGACTAAAAAGCTCGTAAAATCGTTTTCATATAATTGTCACAATTGCGTTCCACTGAAATTTCTCGTTACACTTTCTCAATGCAAAATCCATCTCCGCTAAAAATCACAATTCCAGCACGACAAGTACACACTCGTAAAATCGAAAATCAGCCGACTCTCTAAAGCACTGTAAACTCGGTCCCCGTACTCGAGTCCTTCGACGCACAGAAGCCAGATATATTATCACAGTATCCAATTTTTCGCAATCCGCACACTGTAAAACGGGACAGACGACAGAAACACTTGCTCTCTCGTAATCAGGGCTGTCATCTCCTGCGTGTCTCGCTGTCCCTCCCGAGCCCGTCCGCCAAAAAGGGCCGAGCTCAAAAAGCTGTCTCGCTTTTTCTCACTATCTAAACACGCTCGTCTACAATCGCTCTGCGCAGGCAGTAACTGGCGCGCCTACCGATCATCCTCAACACTTACCGATTTGCCAATACGAATTCCTTCTACACTTCTCTGCTTGGCTAGGTGCTGTTATATTCCCTTAAAGGTTCTAGATGCACTACTACTACCTCGTTCTTTCTTCGGGTTATCGAAGAGAGAGAGACGAGGGGCGCCTGTCTCGTTGACGACCGCGCGGCCCGGCGTCGGTACGCGCCTGGGCTGCGCGCCTTTTCCTCTCCCGCGCGCTTAGCGCCTGCTGGATGCTCCGCGCTCCGTATGGGGAAAATTCAAAATTTCTTGCTCTTCCGATTGTTCCTTGGTTTATCTTGAGTTTTTTGGGGTTGCGTGTTGTTGTTGCGACGGCAGCAGCAGCAGCTCGAGGAGGAGAGGAGTCCGCCGGCTGGCTGGGCGCGATAAACGGGGCACCTCAAGGCACGAGCGCTGCGCTTTAAGTAGCGCGGCTGGGACTCGCCCTGGCGGCGAGGACGGAAAACCAAAGCTCGCCGCCGCTGGCTAGAGGCCAGTCCGCGATCTGCTCTCCTAGACGTAGACGTAGAGATGGAAAGCAGCTTAGCGGCCAGATATGAGAGGTGGACAGTAGAGCCAGCTGAGAGCTAGAGGGTTGTCTGGGTTTTTTCGCGAACTGGAGGATGTATGGGTTGGCTGATGCGTGCTGCGGGTTGAGTGGTGCTGGAGAATTTCGGAGCAGGAGGGAATAGTTTATTGTAATGTTAGTACGCGCGTACTTGCTGTTATCGTTTTCAATTAATGGGTTCTAGTCGATTCTCTATACAACTTTTTAGATAATTCTAGTAACTCTAAACTCATGAAATAATTGGTGAAATTGTATATTAAAACTTCTCGAGCTAGTAAATGACGTCGTCACGTGCACAGATTACGTTTGATATCGTTCATTTAAAAAATTTTAAATTTTTGTGTTACAGAATGTTTAATTATTCTTATTCAAGTATATATATAAAAAAACATAATTTACATAAAAAATATTTATAATTTTTATGGTTCTTGCCTAATAAAGCTCAGAATTTTAACATTATAATTAATAATAAACAAAATAAATTTTCATAAGTTCTAAACGACATTACATTACACATTACAGCCTTCGAAACCTGGAGGAGAATGCGTGCTCTGCCCTTTTAATCGAAATCAACCGCTTGGTTCGTTATAAATCAATAAATTCATATTTATTAAAATAAATTATCAATTTTATCAATATTTGGTTACATATTAAAAGTATAAAAATAATTACTAATGATGATGTTTACTAATAAAATTGTTTTTTAAGCAAACAAATGTAAATTTTACTCATATAAAATACACTCGCAAGATATACTTGTCTATCACAATAGATAATAACTGAGTTGGCAAGACAATCAAAATCTACCAAAGTCTGTTTACCTGTTCCTCAAACATTAATTTCTAATTAAAATATATTCGTTATTACATTGATCTTTTACAGTTTGTATAAGTTAAACATACATATCTTTAAATTTACCTTTAAAACTACTTTAGTTACAAATCGTCGTGAAAAATCTTAGATACTTAATATTATTACATTTTATCGACTAATTTTTTGTTTTTTTAACTTGTATATTTTATATTTAATTAATTTCATTTTTTATTCTTTTTTTTTTAACTTTACAACTTTCAAAAAATATCGTTTTACTTATATAATTTTCTAATAATATAAAAGTAGCTACATTGATTTTAAATTGGCAATTTGATCATAGTTGCTTATATTATTTTGCGATTTCTATCTTCTTAAAACTTAGATTATTTTCACTTATTTTACGAATTTCGGAATTTAATATATTTTGACAAAGAATTCGATGTAATATTGTTCATGTCTTATTTTATTAATTTTAATTTTATTTTAATTTTATTAGAATAAAAGAAAAATAATAAATTCATAGTTATTTTCATTAGATAATGGTTATAACTGGAATTTTCATTTACATGTTACATTAAGGTAATAATTCTGATATATCATGGTTTTCTAAAAGTTCAATGGCCGTATAAAAGAAAAGCATTTCACACGTGATTTCTTATAAAATTTAAATACACTCGATATATTTTTAGCAATTATATAGTTTCTCCTTAAACCGAAGTTCTAAGTAACAGCTTTTTTGTTTTTCCATACACTGCTTGCGTAAATAAGCATTCTTCATTGAAAATTTGACGGGAAAGAATCGCCAGACGCGAGGCTATTTTTATAATGCAAAGGGCGTCCACGTGCAGCGGCGCTCCCACGTGTTACCAAAGACACGTGGTACCTACTTCGCCAATGCTTCATAGTTGCTTCCGTTTAGAAAAGTTTCATGATAATTTGAGTAAGTATTTTCTTTTGAAATTATCTATTATTAAAAAAATAAAATTAGATCCTATATATTACAAACGAAAACATCAGTTTTGTAACTACGTGTGCCTAACGGTTTTTAATAGACAACAAAGTTTTACTTTCAATAAAATTTCTTTGTCTTTGATTCTTTATTCAAATTTTAAATTTTATATAAAAAGAAAAGCTATTTTTTCAAGTATTCTTGGTAGATTTTGAATTCATTATATAAATTATTATCATTTATTGTAATAACCGAAGCTTTTGATAATTCAATTAATTAGTGGCAATTATCGTAAATTTTCGGACATACGTGAGTTGTAGCTTAATACAAAAGTTATTTGAATATGTGTTGAATGCATATATGTTTTAAAAATCTTCGCGACAATTTGAATTCAAACAAAAATATTTAACAAAAATTATTTTGATTAGAGTATTTTCTGAATGCCCTCTAATCTATAGGTAACTGAACTATTAATTTGGATAATTAGCAATGTTATTGTATAAAATCTATTGTGAACCTATCCTAAGCTATTTTGTGATGGTTCTTGTAATTTAATAGAAAATCTTTTTTAATTTAATAATTTAATTTAATCTTGGTTAAAATCTCTGTTAGGGCATTTATTTGAGAGACCTGTCAATAAGAGTTATAACATAGTTTGACAAAATTATTTCGTATATTCTGATAATAAATATTATATTATAAAAAATTGTATCTTTTTTGCTTCATCACGATACCTTAAAATAATTTTTTTAGAAGTACATAGGCAAAACAAAAATTTGGAGTATTTTCCTCAATATAATTATATTATTCATAGAATTGTTTTGATATTTTTAATTAACAAATATCTCATGTCTACTTCCCCCTCAGTTAGAAAAAATTTCTATAAATTGACAAAGTAAATAATTAAACAAAGCGTTATAGATATTTCATTATGATAAAAACTTTTGGGTATTTTTTATAACAGTTCAACTACAACATCAAAATGGTTGTTTTTACTAAAGAAAGAATTTTCTCGGTTACATTACATGATGCATCTTAGTACCACATATACTTTGGAAATACTAAGGGCCTATGAGTTGTGCGAACTGAGAGATTCGATCAGCACAACGCTACTACACTTAGCTGCTTAATACAACCAACTTGATTCAAACCATTATTTGATGGAGCATGATTGTCAAATTAATGCCCAAAATAACGAGGGAGACACATATACGCGGTGAAGATGCACAACGAAAATATCATACGCAGATTTTGTAAGGCTGGAGCTAGCATTCTTTTGGCTAACAACAACAAAAGTGAAAGTCCACCGATAGTAATAGGCGGCAAAATAGAAAAGTTTTCTCGGGATACTGTTCACACGCTCTTGGAATCATTGTGAATTGGAAACGATGGTGAATTTATGAACAGAACATTACTGAACACAAATATTTCGTTATATTACATATTTAAGTTAAACAATATTGAATTACTTAGTGCTTTTGTACAGCACTCCACAACGCTACAAGTATTGATGATTTTGAGCAGGTATATATAATTACATACGATGTTAACGTTAATGCCAAGGACATAGTACATGATCGAAAGCCAATAGCTTTGATCAGCGCTCTTGAACATCCATTGATACTAGATGCATTACTAGAGGCTGGAACTGACTGTCTTTGAATGCGATAGATACCGCAACTTGCAGCTGTGGTATCTTCTGATGCACGGTACAGATTCTCCATGACTTTCTACGTAGTCAGAAATTCTAATCACGATTTAAAAAATTTCTTTTTAAATCTAATATTATTTCTTTCTAATATTATTTCGGTCGAAGAAGTTCGATCAAAGAGTTCAAACACCATTATAATTCGATACGATCAGATCTGACCCGTTTGCGAATAGTCGTGAACAGTGCATCGAACTGTTATTTTTTGCGAAGCCGATGTAAACTACGTTGGCTGTGAGGGAACTTCGCTTGCTCAGATATTTTCAGAATCTCGCCCCTTCAATATTATGAAGCCAATTATCGAACATGTAACATACATGTGAACAGTAGGTCATCCAGTGAAAGCAGAAATTCTTCGAGGTATCAATAATATCAAAAAGAAGTTTATTAGGATTAAGAACTAGCAGCACGTAATAGGTAAAGACTTTACAATCTGACCCTCAATTAGAGCAGTCGTTATAGTTATAATTCTAAGTCACAAAATTTGTCGTGTTATTATATTATTTAATTAGAAATAGCCTAAGATTTTGTGTGATTCAATCTTATAAAAAATTATCATCTTTATAATAATTTACAATTAATTTGTAAATGTCTTATAATAAATATTTTATTTATTAAATATGGATACAATTTTTGTAATCAAGCATTTTCTTATACCCGTACAATGTATTTTTTCACATGGAATATTTGTAAAATGTAAAAAAATAAATTTTAGAGAAAATTGTCCATTATTTAATAATAGGTCGATCAACTTTTTATAGTGAGACAAGTAGTCGTTATTGATCGAGACGTTTTTACTGGCGTAGATAAACAATAAAATTTTCACTTAAATTTTTACAATTTTCTTCACAAAATAAAAAGAAATTTCAAAAATTATTAGAAAAGTAAATTTGTAAAATAATAATAAAAAACATAATTTAAATTCTTTTCTACACATCATTAGTTAATTTAAAAATATCAAATTAAAATTAAAATATTAATACTTAAAGAACGATGCCCACGACCATATAGGAAACCGGCCCACAAAGGAAAACGTATAAAGCCTATACCATCATATAGAGCACGAAAAAATATGAATTTTAAAAAAAAATTTCACCCTTTTAAGTGGAAGGAAAATAGAGAAATAACTACATAAAGTTTTCACCCCCTTTATCACAAAAAATCATAAACATTTGCAATTTCATACTCACTACAAGTGGCTTCAAAATGTAACCCTTTCGAATTCAGGGTCGCGACCCCACGAGGGTGAAATATCGCATAATTTGATTAACACCCTTCATCTCCCTGCCGTTTTTTAATTTTTTGACCACGTTTGCACCATTTTTTTGCGAAAAAGTTATGTAGATCGATGAGTCTGCTAAAAAGGCTAGAATATACATAATTTTTATTTCATAGCCGCACCCCTATCTCGATGGAAAATAATTAACACTGACTTTGAGAAGAAAGCCTAAATACTAAATGGGTTCAATTTCAACCCTTTGCACAATTTTTTTGGCGTGTTCAAGGGTTTATATGAAAGGTCGTTCAAGTGGCATCAAAATTGGCCACCCTTTCGAATTCAGGGCCGCAACCCCATGAGGGTGTAATATCGCATAATTCCATTAACACCGTTCATGCAATATTACACCCTACATAACTTTTTTGCAAAAAAATTGTGTAAACATGGTCAAAAAATTAAAAAACGGCAGGGGGGTGAAGGGTGTTAATCGAATTATGCAATATTTCACCCTCATAGGGTTGCGGCCCTGAAATCGAAAGGGTTGCATTTTGAAGCCACTTGAACGACCTTTCATTTGCACCCTTGAACGCGCCAAAAAAATTGGTAAAGAGTATGAAATTGCAAATGCTTATGATTTTTAGTGATAAAGGGGGTGAAAACTTTATGTAGTCATTTCTCTATTTCCCTCCACTTAAAAGGGTAAAATTTTTTTTTAAATTCATATTTTTTGTGCTCTACACGATGGTATAGGCTTTATACGTTTTCCTTTGGGGGTCGGTTTACTATATGGTCGTGGGCATCGTTCTTTACAATGACTAATGAGCAAGGATCGATAATTGAGGCGCGAATTTGGCGTGTATATTAGTTTAGTCTAATAATTTTCCATAGGAACAACTCTCAAAAAAATCTACTCGTAGTTTCTCAAGAATTTGTAATAAGTTTTGCATTTTTTCGTATTTGAAGGAAATTGAAGGGAACTATTAGAAATTCTGACAACGAACTATTTGTTAAGTCCCTTAATTTATATTGTCTCTTTCTCCTTCATAGCGTTGGTCACGGCCTGGAGCTCGCTTTTAATTTTCTCAGATGAGTATTCAAACGGATATGCTCGCAAATATTAAATTAGGAATACTTAATAAAAGGAAAAAATGCGCTTTGAACCGTATATTGTAAGATCAAAACGTTGCAAATTTGCGATATGTATATTGTGAAAAGAACAGTCTGTTATTATTAATATGTCCGTTGACCTTATAGCAATAACACGACGAATAATGTAGAAACAATGTTTTCGTCATAGATTAGCTCTTTCATTAATATCGAAAGTTTCGAAGAACGAGTGCTAAACAGTGTTTTCATTAAAATTGTAGGATAATGCAGTAGTAGATTAATATAAGGGATCTTCATAAGTACACTTTTCATAAAAATTACAGCTGTAAGCATTATTGTTACTTTTAGGAAAAGTAAGTTCATACATCCATTACTTTATGTTGTAAAATTTTGTAATTAATTTATCTACATTTCTACAAGTTCAAGTTTTTCCAAGAGCCTCCAAATCCAAATACTTTTTATTGTCTTGAAATGACTTTTTTACATGAGCATATAATTTAAAATTGATATTAACATATTTTTATTGGATTTGATATACGCACTTTTAGCACGAGAAGATTAACATAAAGTATGAACACATAAATTCTGTAATATACACCTATTTAAGAATCAGAAGTTGAAACTTTAAAAGATAAAAGTAAAAATGTGATATATCTACTATAGTTATTTGTAAAACTTTATCAGTAAGTTTGCAGTTGGTCAAAAAATTTAAAAATGTAATATTAAATTTAGTTTTTGAATCATTTTATTAATAAACATGACAATATTCTTATATATGAAAATAAATTGGTATCTATTACTTAATTTATTTCAAAATAAGTTTATCACTTTTATAAAGTGTCCAATTTTTAAGATATATTCAGAAAACACCGAATGAAAGAATACGCGAGTTGTCTTTATTTAAAAATAGGTGTTACTCAGTACTTCTTAGAACATTTCTTTTTCGGTACACAAAAGTGCAGCTGTTGCTACAACAGTTCTCCCAACCTTAACACTTCCTTGATCATCAGATCGTCGTTTTGACTTCAATAATGACAGTATATATTATCCTGCTGATGGTCCAACGCTACAGCGGAAAAGGCCAAGGAAAGTATGAAAAAAATTGTTATCACTTATTTCATTTTATCTTATTCTATATACTTGTAGTGATTCTCTAAATTATCAATTTATAATTTATACCTGTTTCTCATTAGACAATTGATAGAAGAGTTATAAGATAAATTAAAAATTACTAGGCCATCCATGCCAGAATAAATATTGCAAATGAATTGTTGAAAAAAGGAAGAAAAATGCCAAAGATTTCGCAAAGTTTTCTGAGTCATCACAATAAGTAGAAAATAGACTTCAATATCGTTAATTAAACCTAAAATACCCCGTGAACTCCCACGACCTTCGTCAGACAATTCAAAAACTCTAAATAAACAACAACTTCGCTATACGAAAAAGCTTTTAGCCAACCTATATATAACCCTTCGGTCGAATGAAAATAAAGCCGAGCTGATTAACTCAAAACCGTAAAACCCGTCTCCTTGCCATCTCTCCCAGATCGAAGAAAAGAAGAGGCTCCCGACAGTAACTTTATCTACTCTCTCGAGGCTAGCCTGAAGTCGAAGCCGAAGTCGAAGCCTCACAGCTAGCTCGAAAACAGAGGCACAACGGAAAATATCTCCTTCGTTGCCACCCCCGCGTCAAAAATGAGCGGAAAGGGAATAATGACCGGCAATAATTCACTGGCGGAGGAGTGGAAAGCTCGCGTACGCCTACCGATAGTAAGCGCAAAAGTATACGGGGAGAGCTTTTACATAACCCGCGTGCGTATACGCATGGAAAGAGAGAGTGAGAGAGCTCGACGAGAATAGACCCCCCGTGCGCTTTGAACCGGCAGCGCGCGCACGGAAACTGGATGGCGAAACACAACACGACAAGAGCTCTATTTTTACGGGACCATAATGAGCTTGTACATTGTGTGTACGCCGTGGGAGAGTTTTGCCGTTGCGATGGCGCTTTCGAAGATGTTTGCCGTGGCTTGTTGTTTGGTGAGGTGGATGGACCGGTCTGCTCTCTCGTGGATTCAGGGTTTCTCGGGAGGCTTAGCTCGCCTTGAACTGTCAATGCGCTTGCTGGGCGCTATTGTGTTGGACGAGGGTATTTTTAGCGGCTGATATAGTCGGAGATGTAACGGAATTGTTTCGACATTTTGGAAAATGTCCACCTTCTTCGTGTTCTGTTTGAAAAGAAGCGAAATCGGATTTTTAATTTATGGCTTTGTTTGAGAAATTTTTTTTAAGAAATCGGGATGTTTGGTTTGTTGTTGACAGACTATTGTTGTTGTAATTAACAACTATACTAATTGGAAATTCGTTTTTGTAGAATTTCTGATATTTTTTTCCAATAAATGTTGTGATTTCATTCGATATTCAAAAATTCACCAGTTAGTTCACTTTACTGTGAAAAATAACATGTCTAAGAAAAGTACAGTCCCATACAGCCCATCGTGAAATTGTACAAATCTTATTAGAATGTACATAACGAAATAACATTTTCTACTCATCCTCTAAATTTCCCTGACCTCTGAACAATTTTTAATACTCAAAATAAAACCAGACATAATATTCAAATAAAAAAAAAAGCGAGAAAAATTGTCACAATACTTCGTATCACGAGATTTGTCAACTGCGCTATTTGCGCGACCGCAAATCGAACTTTCGAATGCACGTGACTCGTGAGCGAGAGACGAAAAAAAGAGGAATTCTAAAATAAAATTCCTTCGCGTCGCGCTCGGTGAATTCGGTTTAATTATAGGCATCTAACATTACATAACGCGCTATAAATAAAAGAGCCCCCCCTTCCCCTTCGCCGGGCACAAAAATGATCCGTTGTTGGTAAATAGTTCGAGAAAGGGCCGAGATGAGCGGGGACAAGGAAGATGAAAAATGTCTGGGCTTAGGTACTTTGCGTGCGCGCAAGGCAATTTGCTCGCTTCGCACTCACTTAAAGACATTTTTTGTGTTCGTATTATTTGAGGCTGAGTATCACTTTTTCATGCAAAATTTCGTTATTGTAAGCTAGGCGATGAGAAATTAGGATGTTTTGCGTAATTTATCAATAAATTTACCTATTAGAATTTTTAGTAATACAATAAAAGTTTTGTACTTTGATCTTGGTCAGTTATTTAAAAATTAATTTTCCCTTTTTTCCTAGTTTGATATATTAGTAACTTTTTAATACAATAAAGTAAAATAAGTGTCCTAAGTTATTATCTATGGATGATCTTTTAGAGATTAAGTAGGTATCTCAGTAGAAATTAATATGTAATCTCGCTGTTAGATAGCCCGTGCCAAGATATCGCATACTTGCATCAGGTCAGAAGATTGACGCTCTTAAGCTAGCACCAGGTCGTGATCAGAATTAAATATTATTTTTAAATTGGTTACTATTTATAATTATACGAATCACTGCGACAATCATTATTTTCAGCAAGCGGTAACAAATGAACACTAAATCGGAATTAACCGGTTGCGGCGGTAACAAATACGTGAAACACATCAACGATAATCTTTTAGTAAATTTTTAAAAACTAATTGTCTCCCTGCTTTAAAGATCATTCTGTAATAAAACCTATATCAACATCTATTCATTCGAAGTAACCTTCGAAACTCCTAGTTTTTAAGCTTCGAATATTCGAAGCTTCAAATCTTCGAAACTTCGAAGCTTCGTCAATTAAAATTTTTTTTATTCACAAGAAATTTTTTTAATTCAATTTATTATAATATATTATTTTTTGCTGATATCATTGTTAATATTATTTGAAGATTTGAAAATTCGAATCTTCGAAGATTTGTACTTCGAAGTTTGAAGAAACGACACTTCGAAGTTCTAAGTATAAGATCTTCGATGCTTTGTAATAGCCCTAGTATTAAACCTGTAAAAAAAATTAAAAAAAAAAACATACCCAAAAAAGAAAAAAAAAGAACTTTCCAAATGACCAATACCCCTCATTATTAACTCCCTACACTTGAAAAATCTTCATTCCGAGGCGCACGAGGGCTGTATACGCTCATCTCTCTCGCGGAATTTCGTCGGCGTCTTTTTTTAGAGGGACGCGCGCGCGCACACAATGGCAAGAGCACATAGTCAAGCGCGCGCGGCTATTAGCTGTCACGTTTGCCGGATGAAAGGCCCATGAACGATAAATGGACGAGCGTAACGTCAGCAACGCCCTCCGGCGAATACAGTTTTTGTTTTATTTCGGTACGATTATCGGCCCGGAAATCGGCCTGAGATTTTTGGAGCTTTCTTCGCTGATGAATCGGTGAAAAATTTTTAGGCTCGCTGGGTTGAGTATGGTTTGTGGTAATTTTTTCGATTATTTATATAAATTAAGTGCTATACTTATTGAGCTTTATATACACTTTACATGTTTGAAAACTAAATTTAAAATATAATGTAAATATAAAAATTTTTCAATTTAATATAAATATACAAATTAATCAAAATTAAATAATAAATAAAAAAATATATCAACACATAATGATTCCAGTGCGTACATAAATCAAACTATTCATTTGAAAGCATTCGATTCTAAAATCTTAAAAATCTCCATCTTTATCAAAACAAAGCTCAAGCTCATAAATCAAAATTAAAAAGACATGACGC
>UELX01000753.1:0-62364 GCA_900480035.1 Eupelmus urozonus
TACAGTACCGTGCAAAAGTTCGTTAACAAAATGTTAACAAAATGTTAAAAATTTTGTTAACGAACTTTTGCACGGTACTGTACTTTATTGTTTATTTGTGAATAGAGATTTAATAACTCAAGTTAATCGTGTAAAAGCATTTAAAATTTAAGAGATTGACATTATATATTGATAGTTATCCCTGAGAATCGGTTTCTGAAAATATATTGAGCAATATTTTTGATGGCATGAGTTTGATTGCATTTAAAAAATTTGTTAAATACGACTTCATGCACACTGTGTCAAAAAACTTACACCAAAATATAAAGCTTATTTGTAAAAATTATTAAAATTATTATCAAATGTAATAGTTGGGTAAAATAATTGAAAAATTGAGTTAATATTCAAGTATAAAAATTATAAAAATTGTAAGACAATTAATAGAAAAACTATTGTTAAGTAACAATTAATTTGATATAAAAAAATTAATAACAAGCGTCGAGTAAACTGTATAGTTTTTTATATCAAATACCTTTTTATAGAAGAGGTTCTAATAATATATCGTACAAATCGATTTCATATCTAACAAACTATTAATCGATTTTAATAGCTATTCGTTTTATGTACTACACTATTTAGTTTATATAAAATTACTTTAGTAGCCAAGAGTTTATTTACTATGTACTAACATACATTTTGCACTAGCGGATTACAATATTTTGCTCACAGTCTAATTCATTTATTAGAGTATTCAGCTAAAATTCTAAAACAAATTACGATATTTTGCACACAAAGTCAAATCAAATCAACTCAAGCAATTAGAATAATAGTGAATTGTTTAAAACTGACAAGGTATGAGTATTTCTGACTGTCCGTATTTTGTTCTCCATAAACGGCTTCTGTCATGTGTGGGTTTATGGCCGTATCAATCAAAAATGAAAAATAGATATTTTTTCATTGCGTACGGAATACTAGTTGTAACTAATGCAATTCCAATGGTACTTTTAAATTAATCTTATGACATTTTAAAATAAATATATATAATCGTTTACCAAAAACTAGATTTTAGGTATGATAAGTAATAAAGATTTTATCATTTTTTTTGAGGCCTTTGCATTAATGATAGTATTTTTTGGCGGTTTGTTTCAACTGTCAATATACACTATACATGGATGTCTGGTAATTTTGTATTAAAATTTAACACACTATGCCATTGTTCCTATCATGACTTTAACTATCTTATTAATATTAAACAGATCAGGCGAATGTATAAAACAATTGATGAAGATTGGCAGATGATAACGGATACAAAAGAACTGAAAATATTGTATAAATTTTCTAATGAAGGAAAAATATTAACGTGGTATTATATTGGTAAACAGAATTTTCTAATATATTTTAAACATTTTTTGAACATGAATTCATTAAAAATTTATGATTGAAAATAAAATTTGTAAATACGCTTGCTTTAAAAATCTGAAACTTTAGGCTTCGATTATAATTCAAATAGTCTTGTAAAATAGTAAATAATAACTATACATGAAATCAATTATAGTTGAAGCTATCTAAACAAATGCGATATTTTTTTATTTTTAGCAATTACTTACTCCACTTATTTTGTATATTTTATAATTGACTATGCGCCTTTTTTGATGAAGCAGGAGCTTTCCCATAACTATTCAAAAATATTTCCTTATTACTCACAAAAATGGATCATTAATTCTAACACAGATTTTACACGATATTTTCAAATAATAGTACATAGTAGTTTAGGGTTTGTTATTACTACTTCTGCTTATGTGGTTACTGCGTCAATGTATATGTGCAGTGTGAAACATACTTGCGGGATGTTCGCTATTATTGAGTAAGCTATTATCCAAATAATAATTTTATTTAATATAATATTTGATGTTTATTTATTTAATTCTAATTCGATTATATTTAATAAACTTGATCGTTAGTTCAAGATTGACAGAAGTATTAGAAATAAAATTTAGGAAAAAAGAAATTAATAATTCGATTGTCTCTGATTTATTTACTATAATAAAAATACATAAAAAAACTATAAGGTTTTGTATAAAATATAAATATTGATTTTCAATTGACTGCGATTTTAAAAATTTATATAATCACTTCTTATAATAGTGGAATTCATTTAATACAAGATATTTTTAATACAATTTTTTTTGTGACCGAAGTTTGCCAATACTTTTGTCTTGGTATAATATTATTTGATGTAAGTACGAATAAGGTTCAAATTAATATTATTAATTCTTTAAAAATCTTTTTTATCTAGCCTATATATTTTAGCTAAAATATAATATACATAACAACATACGTTTATCATTTCGAACAATAGTTGCATTCATAGCATGTAGTATACATGAATTTTATTTAAATTATGGAGGAGAACAAATAAAATATTATTCTAGTAATATTCATTTGTCTACGTGAGCAGTACTTTTATTGCTGTTAAATTGAACAGCAAAGATAGATTAGTTAACGCATTAAAATATATTGTTTTAGATATTTTTCGGATTGGTATTTAAACTCTACCAAAGTCCAAAAAATTTTGCTTATAATTATGCAAAAAACTACAAGACCTGAGTATTTACAAGTTGGAACTTTTGATTTTTCCATGGAAAATTATGCGATGGTAACAGATAATTTTCTTACTTTTCTTATATATAATAAACAATTTCTATTCAATTTGTTTTATTTAACCAATATATGAATAAATATATAAAGAATTATTGAATTTCTCTTATTGTTTGTGGCTGTAATTAACTTAATTGTTTTAAGATTTTAAAAGCATCTTGGTCAACTGCTACATTACTCTTGACAATGTATAAGAAAGAAGAGAAGAGATCTATAACATATGTTGACGACTAAATAGCTGATTATTGCCTTATGAAGTATTATGCTATATTTAAATAAATAACATTAATGGCGATGCTCCCATTTAAATATTTCAATTTCATTCTAAAAGAATTATACCCAAAAAGTGTAATATGTTAGTACATAATAATATTGTATATTAATAAATCGCTTACATTAAATTTTTCATTTAGTAATATTGTACACAATGTTTATTATATTATTATATTAAAAATAAAAAAATTTTAATTACAAGACACTCCAAAACGCGGATTCTGGGTAGATCCGATCGTCCTCCAAAACCTTCACTGGTTATTACAAAATTTATCTTTTAAACTAAAACCAAAAACATTATAACGAAGCTTCCCCTTATATTCCCACATTCCCCAACTTCACAGCAGCAACATTCCTCCACTCCCATACAGCTCGTCACACTCGGTTAATTCGAAATCGCCGTGAAATCCGCGCGTTTTTGCGCTGCACTCGCATCCTAAGCGCCGGCAAGTCGAGCTCTTCTTCTTCAAGAAATAAGTGCATTTAGCCAGGCCAACTCCCAGCCCGGCAGCAGCAGCTCTCGGAAAAAAATTGCCACGACGCGAGGGGAAAGATCCAAAGGGCGGAGCGCGGGCCAAATGGACGACTCGCAATATATCCTAATTAAAAAATCGACGCCTCTCCGGTCTGTCGCCCTCGTCGCGGCTTTCTCCCGACGGGAGAGGGTAAGTGGAGCTTTTATTTCCTCGACGCTGCAGCGGCCCGCGCGGCGGCTCGTTAAGTCGGAGAAATATTGTGACATTTATGCGGCCGCGCGGGCCGCGCTTGTCTCCTCTCTGATCTGTCTCTCTCGCCCCTTTATTCGCTCTGCTCGCGCGCGAGCACTGACAATTAACCGACGCCTTTGATTTGAGGCGAAGAGCAGAGCTTTTTGCAAGCTCCGCGCGTTATTTGCGAAGCTTGCAAGACTGGCGCGTTAGGTGCGCGCGCGATTGTTTATTTACGCGATTGCGGGCATGCCGCTTGGATGCAAATTAGTGGGGTATTTTTGGAGGGGGATTCTTAGTGGATGGTTAGTTTAGAGCGAATTGCTGCTGGGAATGTGTCGAAAGTTTTATGCGAATTGCTTTCCGGGACGATTAAGGCGGGGTCTTGTTAAGTTAGATTGTTATTTTTAAGTTGGATTGTGAGTGAGTGTTTGGAGACGAAAATATTTTACTTGCTAATTGAATGGTTATTAGTTATTTAGTGCCTGAATTTAAGAGAGTGTTAAAGCTCTGTAGCAAAAATTACAGGAATCTTTTATTAGTATTTAATTTATAATTAAAATATATCGCACCGTCATGTTATTGTTTTTGATTAACAGCGTGAAAACGATATATTTATTCTAAAATAAAAACAATTAAAAAATGGGTAATTTTAATTGACTATTAGCATTTAGCATTATATCAAATGTTTATTAGAAAAAAAAAAAGAAAAGTAGTTTCCACTGAATATTTTATTTTTAAATCATATTTTAATATATATTTACTTTTAAGAAAGAAATCAGACAAAAGGCTTTCATCGAATTTTGTTAGTTTCCAGGTAATGCAATTTTTCGAATGAAACCAAGTGTGAGCGCAACAGATGCATTTGATTAGCAATGATAAATCACATATTTCTCGCTCATAAATAATAGAAATCTGTTTAAATTACTACCATATTAATCGTTTTTAAAAACCAATGTATCTTTACCACGAAATTTATTTTTATTAAAATGTTCTATGCTTCTCGTGCCATTTAAAAATAAACAAATTAATTAATAATCAACCAGCCTTCATCTTCTTCAAAACAACCCAAGTATCCAGGTAAATCCAAACCCAACATCCCAAACAATCCGCAAATCCACGCAAATCCCAAGGATGCCGATACGGCGAGGTGCTAATTAGTCTTACGAAAGTCGCGACTCCTCGTGGCGCCGCTGTTCCGTGGCGCCTGCCGCACATGTGCGCCGCTCGACTCATAATTCAAAAAGGCGCGACGACGAGCTACTCCCCCATATACGCGTCTATTCACCCATTCCCGGGCGGGCCGTTTTTTTCGAAATCGACGACGCCAGGATGTTTATAAGCTCTTTCAGGTGGCGAGCGAGAGGCGAGAGAGGGACGATTTATTTGGGCTTCATTTCTAGGGGTTTTGTCTAATTGGACTTCCGCGTGTGCTGAATGAGCTTTTTAATTTACATGTATCATTCGGGAGTTTTTCTAGTTAGTGGAAGTGAAGAAGTGATGGGTGGGGCTTAAAGAGAGGCTTAATATTGCAGCATGTGGTTTCTTAAATGTGTTTCTATTTACTAATAAATAGCTTTTAAGTTTCTGGATAAAAGCTTTGGTTTTAGATAAACGTACAAGTTTTCGTTCAACAAAAACACAAAAATAGTTTCAATAAATATAAAAATATAGATAAAAAAAACAATAATAATTTCCCCACAAGACATTTAAAACTATTTCAACTTTCTGTCATATCCTCACCTGAGTCTCAGTGAGCTTTAGAGCTTTGCTGAGCTGTAGCCTCTTGGCGACGCTAAGGTACTTGTTCCTTTCAAATTCGGCCTCTAGTGACTTGATCTGAGCAGCCGTGAAGGCAGTCCGTGGTCGTTTTTTGCGTTCATCGTCGCTCGCCGCACTCGAGCTACGTTCGGGAAGTTCGCCTCGGTCCTCGTCCAGCTCCAGCGCCGAAGTGGAGTTTGCACCATAGCTGCTACTGCAGGCTTCTGCTAATGCAATCGATATTGTTAAGATGAGATGTTTTGGGTTTGTATTGTTGGAAAATAATTTTTGATCACGTAGAAAAATTTTTAAGTAAAATTTTCTGTATATTTTAATAACCATCAAAGTTGTAATATCAAGAGAAATTACTATAATTATTTCTAGAACCTTAGTATAAACTGTTTTAACAAAATTTATTATAAAATATAATAATTTTCTTTATATTACGATACTGTTTTTTAGTTACTAGAAATTATGATAATTTTTACTATACAGGTTATTCCGTGATGGAAAATATATTTTATGCTATTTCGCATTAAATCATGTTCATAATTCTGCAAACGATACTGTAATATTTTCAATATTTTTCAGTTCCAAAATTTAATTACAATATAAAATAACTGAATAAAAATGAAAATGATCGGATTAACAGTTTAATTTTTCAAAATATCATTTACATATCGCAGCCTACCTCAAGAACCTCATAATTAATTATCAAAATCAAAACACACCTCAGAACAATTAAAAGCCTCGAAACAAGCTAGTCACTAAGTATCCCTTAAAGCTCGCCTGCTCGCGCAGCTCTCGGCTCGATTAGCCTGCGCCCAAGAATTTCCAGTCTCATTAATCTCTCTCTCCCTCCACTCTCCAACTTTCTCTCTCTCTCTCTTTCCACTTTCGCGCGATCTCTCCAAATGTTGTTTATATTTATACACTCATCCCGGCGAACGCGCGCGCGCGTCGCGCCTTCGGGTAGGCGTGTCGCGCGCCGCTTTTACACCCATAGGA
The DNA here is from genome assembly GCA_900480035.1 of Eupelmus urozonus. Classification (NCBI taxonomy): domain Eukaryota; kingdom Metazoa; phylum Arthropoda; class Insecta; order Hymenoptera; family Eupelmidae; genus Eupelmus; species Eupelmus urozonus. The sequence goes on from UELX01000753.1 coordinate 6,387, forward strand.
GCTTTAAAGCTCTGCTACCTACACGTATCGCCTTCTAATTATCCGACCATTCGTCATGCTAGTCGGCCGCGCAAAAAAGCTCTCCTAACGAAGACATGGCCAATTTCGCAAGCTCGCGGCCGAGCTTGCAGTCTGATTGCTTCATTCGGTGTATAGAGATGATCGTTTTGGGAGCGTGTATGGATTGCGGGGATCGAGTGAACTAGAAGGCTACATCCTGCTTGGAGTTGAGGAATTATGCGAGTGAGAGAAGTAGCCCTGGGATTTTGGAGTTGTGCTTGGGTGTAATTGAGGGGAGAAGGATTAGCGAAAGTGAAAGCTGCGTCCTGTTGCTGGATTGAGAAATATTATCGGTTGTTCAGAAGTCATATTCTCTTTCGGATTTGGAGTAATTTTAAATTAACGCTTTTAAATAGTGGACTCCTACTGGCACATGCAATAGTCGTTACATTTTCGAGGTGGTTTTCACACGTTATTCTTTTTGTTTATAAACTCGAAGTAGATAAAAAGAAGCTCAGATTTTATTTGTTATAATCGACGTCGTAAAACTTAATTCTGAACTTAGACCACATGGTGCTTCGCCTGCTTCGTAAACGTTAATATTATTATTACTTTTAATTTGTTGAACCTTAAACAAATATTTTAAATAACTGTATGAATCATCCCTCGTAGTTTTTAATGTCAATATTCGCATGCACTTTCCAATCATAATAGTTCATAAATGTGCGATTCCATTACAATCAATCGTAGAAATAAACGAATATAAATTCTATCTTATAAAACTTGTGTGTAAGCATGTTATCAAGAAGTTTTATAGCAATTTATAAAGGATCCAATTCATGACATTTATTTGTTCGTTATGAATAGTATAATTGAAATCATAATAAAATCTTAGAAAGAGTTTTAAATTAATTGAAGAAAGAGTTTTAAAAAATTATTTGCTGATAAGAAAATTCAAAATTGTTACAATAATTATGTGTCATACATGGTAATGTTATTTTTTAGGTCTATAATATCTCAAATATTATTCAGTTAAATCTTTATATTTTTGTATTTTTAAATAAATAGATTTTCTCTAGCATAAGATAATTTTAGTAAATAGACATTTGTAAATCCAAAATATTGTATAAAGATAGATTGTTTCTATTTACCGATCCTAGTGACCTTAATGATTTTTTTGTATACATATTTTTCAGACAACATATTATACAATACGTAAATAAGATATCTTATATAAGAGAAAGAAGAGTTTCTATGTATGTTATATTCATGAAATAACAAAACTGAAAATGTTCATAATTTTTTATAGTTTATACATTAAACATAGATCTGCTGAATGTTAGTATAAGTAAGTTATCTTTTAAAGGGTAAGGAAACAATAAAAATTAAACAGTAAAATAGAAAAAAAAAATAAAAAAAATCATATTTTAATATTTTAAAAACATTAATTTATGAAATGACCAACGTGTTCGAAAATTATGTAAGAGAATATTTCTCAGGAGGAAAATATTTATATTTACTTTTAATATTTGCGTGGTTTTAACATGGTATTCAAAATCCAATTCATAAAATATTATGCCTAACAAGTTTCTACTTATTTGAATATATTAATGGATTATTTAGGCTTGACATATTCTTATAAAAATATATGATAGTACGCTGTGAATTTAACTGTAAAATGGAATAAAGCTTTTCTTTTCACCTAAATAATAGTCCCTATTATTAAAATCACCGTGCTTCAATATTAAAACAATAAACATTCTAGCAAAATGTCGCAAGTATTTTTCGTCAAAATAAAAAAAAACGACATCGACGCTCGCTGAAAAAATTCATTTAGTCGTCTTGACAAGGAGAGAAAGAAACGGTGAGTAGCGCCGCTAAGTATCAAGGCTTATTTTTAAAGCTATTTTTCATCTTTCCTAACGAGCAATTTTCTCCCCAAAGGCTTTAAAGACGAGGCGCAGACACTGAAGTTACTCAGTCGTATACTCTGTTTTCTTCGTGAGCTCGGCGGGTCGACAGTTATTTTTATGTGAGCGTGCCCCAATACAGATCGAACGCTACTTTTTGCGCAAAGCTGATGAGCCTTCGAGGCATGAGTTTTTAGGGCGTCGAGTTTAATTGTTGGGAGGTTAGTTGAAAGGTCCTTGAACATGATGTACTATTCAATAACGAATACGTAACTATCTTTTCCCACTTCTTATGTAGATAGTTTATTTGTATTTCAAAATATATACGATTAAATCAAAATATTTATAATTAAAGCTAAAAATAGTGCAATTCTTTAGTTCTGGTAAATATCTGTTACAGAAACCGATCAAACTTAATCATAATTTAATTTAATTGTAACGACAGTCTAAAATATAAACACACTTATAATCATATTATCGAGAAACAAAAATTAAGAAAAAATATATGCGATGACTCCCTGTAGTTTAAATAATAAGACAACTGTAAGTAAATATTACAAGTAATAAGAAAATACTTAGTAGTCGCGACTAATAAAGCTCTAATACGTATTCAGCTTATCCCAACTTTGAAAAGTTTCAATATGATAAATGACAGGTGGAAAAGAGTTCCACATTTCTTAAAGCAATCGAATTTGGTATTTGTGTATCTACTTTCTACGATTTATATACGACGTTCATAAATAAACCAATTTTATGAGGTAAAATGTATAGCAAATTCAAAATATTGAACTGAAAAATAATAAATAAGTCCTAATTAAGACCTGATAACGTCGCACTGTCATTAATGCAATTATAACAGTTATTTTGCACTAACTAGAATTTTATTACACCCTAAAAAATATTTTAAAATCAGGTCTACCAATCAAGCATCAACTCAAAAATCGTCGAACCAAACCTAAAACATCATCCTTCAGCCCATCCTTCCCTCAATCCAACATTTCTCATCAAAACTCATCCAAACTAAACCCAAACTTTCCCCTCCAACCCCATCGCAGAACACTCACAGCGTCATTCCAACCCAACCGATCCCAACTCACTCACACACAGCCCCAACAATTTCGCCGCTCTCAAGCCCCTCCTCCTCCTCGTCGGCCCAACCGCGCAATAAATATTCCGAAAAACTATTCGCAGCTCGAGGAGGAGCAGCCGCGCGGCGAAGAAGCGTTTACCGGCTACTAATTGTCAGATGGCGACGTAATTGTCGCGCGCCTCTGGTGTACCCTCTCTGCAAGCTGCGCGGCTAAAACGGTCACGCCCTTAGTCACTCGCGCCGTAATCGGCCGATCGCTAGTTTCGTGCTTGTATATTGCTGAGGAGGTGAATGCGTGCGAGAGCTTTATTTTATTTTACTTTGAGTGTGCGAGCTTGTAAGAGGCAGAATTTATGAGGAGGCGCGGATGCTGGAATGTTTTTGTTGGAAAGTTATTGTTGATAGTAGGATTTTATTAAGGATTATAATAGTAGGGCCGTTTAAATGTAGTCTATAATTTCCGCAAGCTTTTTTTCAAACAGGAAGTGCTTATTCCACACTGTCTCTACAACAACCTTTAAAATAAATTTCCCGGTGTCAAGCTTCCTTTAAGAAAACTCAATTGCATCCTCACTCACCTCCGCAACAGCGGAAATGAACCTTCAGCCAAAAGACCGAAGAAAAGCTCGCTCGCGGACAAAAAAGCTCGGAGCGCCGAAAGGAGTTTCCTAACGCTCCGACCGGCTCGTTTGTCGTCGAAAATTTCACTCTCAAGCATTGACGAACGAGCTCCGGGAAAGAAAAGGGCTGCGCTCATACACACACTTACGGCGCCGAGAAAAAAAAGTAAGTAGAAACGTGAAAGAGCAGGAATAGAACAGGCTAGCAGAGAGCGCAAGCTCGCGTAGTTTACCTAATTGCCGCGAGCCGAGCCGAGCTTGTCTCCTAATTATTCGGTGACGAATGGAGCGCGCGGCCAGCGGCGCGATAAAGTGCGGCTAATTTTCCATTCGCCAAATATTTCGCGGCAGTTACACGCTAGAGCGCGCGGTTAGAGGATTTCGCCGGATGCTGTGAGAGCTGCTGTTTGTGGTTTTATTGGGTTGGTTTTTTGGGGGGAAGGCTTTGAGGTAGTGGAACATGGGCTGGGGTGCTGGTAGAGCATGGGTTTACGTCTGTATTTTGGGTGGATGGGTTTTGTGGGAGAGATTAGGGTTAGTGGTTGGTGGTAATTGAATTGGTTTTTAATTTTTGGGGAATGGAGGATTGTTTTGGTTAGGGATGGAGTTTGTGAAATAATAAAGAAATATATTGTTGGATAGACATCTTAGAATTGATGAGAAATATTAATTTTTTCACTCGATAATGATATACTTGTAAAGATATGATTTCGTCGCTTATCAGAACAATTATCAATCTACTATCATAAATTCTATTGATAAAGGAAAAATAGTAAATAATACGATTAAATTAAGTAGTGTTAAATATTTAACAAATAAAGTAGGCCTACTTCTGACTAAGAAATTAACAGCACATTAAATTACAAGCTTCTAGATCAATTCACCCAACCTTAAAATCCATTGTCTACCACTAAAATAATCGAAACGAGAATAACGCCAGGCCAACCGATCCATCACCCCATTTTTTCTCACCCCACCCCTCTCAACAACTATAAATCGAAAAGCAATTAAACGAACTCGAATCTAGCCATATTCTCTCACTCACAGCCACCGCGAACAGCACTACGTATCCCCAGATTTACGCTCTGCGTTGACGGCTTTGTAGCGCGACGTCTCACATATCTTAGTCTTTCTCTCGCCGTCGGTGCAAAGTTCAGCGCGAAATTTTCGGACTTTTCCACCGCGGCTGGTCGAAAGATCGCGAATTTATTGCAGCGCGGCGCTCGTGGTAGTTTATCACGGGGAGGTAGAGGAAAATTAGTCGTCGGGTTTTTCGCGCGGTGCTGCTAGGTGAGGTATGTACGTGCTGGGATTGGGATAGAAGAGACTTGGATGTTTCTGTTTTGAGATTTATGTTGAAGTTTTTTGCGAGGAGTTGTGGTTTGTGAGGTCATTGTCGTAATTTTTACGATAAGTTTTGAAAGTGGATTAATGTTCAATATATGGTTGGAAAATTTATTTATTTATTTTAATTTCTTATAGAATAGAAATCAAAAATAGTAGATTGTAAAATTAGAGGAAAAACTGGCATTTTCTAACGAGAATTTTTAAAAAGAACATGCATATGCCATTTTTTGTGCACGGAAAAGGAATAGATAATTGAGGACTGTACAGTATATATTATTTCAATAAGAATTTTTCAAAAGGTTTTCTTATTAAAGAGTTAAAAATTATTTATTATTAACTAACTATATAGACTATTTGTCTTTTTAACTATAATATGCAAGAATTAATTTTCGAAGCCTCCATTAACTGTTGAACCCATCAACCAAAAGTTTCGTCCAAAAATCCAGGCGAAAGCTCGGCCCCAAAAACCCCTCACCTAAATATCGATGAAGCTCCCAAAATTACAAACGACACTCGAAGCCCATCCTGAAATCACGCGTAAAATTCCCCGATTTCTCGGCCAGTCTACCCGCTGTCACGGCGCCAGCTCGCGGCCGGCCCGCTAATGAACAATGCATCACCCGGCCTCGAAACAAAGGGATACTTCCCGACAAATTTTCGCGCTTGCAAAACGCGCGCTCGATTCGCCGCCGAGCTTTATACTCGCTCACATATATAAATATAAACGCGCGCATTTGACGTGGACTTTTTGTTCGCGCTAAATCTCCATGCGCTCGCGTTCTACGGAATCGCGCTGAAGAAGAGACAGATAAATAGAGGTGGATAGGTGGGAGGGGCGCCGCTGCGAAGGTACATTGAGTGGGCGTGGGCCACTCGCAGGAAGTAATGGATCAAACCCGCGCGCTGCTGCGGATCTGAGGCTTGTGCTGTGTGCGGATGAGTGGTTTGTGCGGTTGCGGTGAGTTTCTGGAGATGCGATCGAGTTGGGACCGATTGAGTTTTGGGGGTCTAGGTTGGTTGGATCGGTTGGGTTGGGATGGTTAGGGATAGTGCATTGGGAGTGATGTGAAGATGATTAGCGTGATTTGGCTTTCTTTAGGATTAGATTGTTAATTTAATTTGCAGTGTTGTTTGTGAAATTGGCTCTGTCATTTATGTTTATGTTCTTTTGCAATCGGTAAGTGACAGCAATAATAATGTCGTCGTAAGAAAGCAGATCGTTTTTCGTTTTTAGTGTGCAAAAGGGAGTGAGTCATTTATTCTATTCGTGTTAATGCGTTATCACCTAAATTATGATTTTGATGTTTCTTCAATATCATTTTTTTCAGAAATCAACAGTTGTTAAGAAGATAAACTTATACTATACAATATATAAGTCATTTATATTTATAAAAATTTTCGTAGAATTTTAAAGAGTTGATAAGGCCTACCGTAATTAATTTCCGGCTCCGGCGACGTTGAGCACACTATGTCTGAATCTTGAAATTCAATCTCTTCCGAAATAATCATGGATGAGTCAGGATGAACGGTCAGTCTGGAATCTTGTTCGTCAACTGTAACATTTAAAACAAATATGATATTCCTCGGAATACAATTTAAATTTGTTTTTAGAATGATGTATGGAAGTTATACTGCTTTGCTCATCGCTGTTTAGTGGTGTTTTGGACTAATTTAAATCTAAATAAACAAATGTTCTGATAAAAAATTGAAATTATAAGTACTGAAATATTCAAATTTAAATATATTACCAGAAAATTTATTCATTTATTGTGTATGTTCTCCGAAATGAGCAATAATCAGACAAATCGTAAATTTTTGTATTTATATGCATTATTTTTTTGTTAGAGCACTTTTAATCAGCTGTTATACTATCATGACATAATGCTTCAAAGAAATTTTCATTTTTGTGGTATTTAAAGTGATTGAAAATGGGTTAGCATCGAGTTTGCAATTTGCTTGATTAAGTCCACTCCTCGAAGTTTGCTTTTATAATTCAAGAGTTCCATAATACTCTACACAAATCCAAACCAATAAACCGTCATAAGCAAACACTGACAAAATCCATATCATCAACATCACACTCCCAAGTCTCCAACCACTTCCCCAAACAATCAAAACCTACCGTCCAAACAGCCGGACCTATCACAAACCGGTGCGCGCGCATCCCGACAGAATCCAGCCTTATCGCACCCACTCCTCTCCTCCCCTATCCTCTTCTCTCCCACACACGGCGCCAGCAATCTCTCAATACTAAACGAAGACACTTTCGAAGGCACTTGCAAATTACTCCTCTGGCTCTCCTCGGCTCCCTTCTCGCTGCTACCACTCATCTCCGACATACCTCGCCTCAAAACTATATTACACAACTCGCACAGCTCTCCAACACACTCGGCCGACGACAACAAACTGCCTGGGCCCGCGCCTCCATCGCGACTGCATCCTCCCGAAATCAAATAGGCGCGTCGAAATTTTCTCTCTCGCGTTCTCTTTTTTTTTTCCTTGGCAGAGCGAGAGTCACAAGAGAGAGAGAGAAGAAATTCTCGAGGCGGAGCCAGTCCGGCCAATCGACCGAGATTTTGGGCGGTACTTGGCAGTGCGGCGGCGTCTGCTGCGCTGGGCTCGTAATGATCTCGTATGGGGCTGCTTGTTCGACGAGAGTTGAGCGTAAACGCCCGGTAATGAGCGGGCCATAAATTCACGTCCGGCCTATGGGCGAGCGATTAATAACCGTTTGTATATATAGGATGCGGGGATGAGTGAGGGAGTGGGGGAAAAATTGAGCGGTTTCGAGGGGGGTTTGAGGTTGGATGCGTTGGTGATTGTGGGTTGCTATCGTTTTTCGTGATAATGGGTATAGGGTTTTTCAAATAGGTTTTTTTGGTTGAAGATGGTAGTTTAATTGAGCTGGAAGTTGTTTACGTTTACTGACAACGTACTACGGTAAATCAAGATTTGTTTTTTTTTTAGTTGGTACCTACTATTTATCTCATTTTTAGAAAAAAATGTTTTTTTCACGTTGAAAACGATTTTTTTTCTTGTTAACAGTTTAATAATTGCAGTACATACAACGAGGTTTCGGACTGGAATATTAGGTATTAATTTAGATAATTCTATTATAAGGTAAGTCTTAAAAATTATGTTTATAATTCTTAATTAAAAAATCAACAACAAATTTATTATTATTGTCATAGTTATTATTAATAAATATTGTAATTATTAAATAATTTAAAAAATCTAAGTTATTGTTATAAATTTTCAATACCAATAGATGATTTGGTCACATGAAGTATTAACTTAAAACATTTAAATATAGTTTTTAAAAAGTATATTAAATTTAAAAAGGTTATAAATATTAATAGCTGTTTGTTTTCTATATTTAAGTTATTCAGAAACAAAACACTGATTATTAATTTTTTTTTTAAATCATTTTCTTCTTTTTTAATAAAGGAACAATTTTAATTGTTAAATATAAATCAAAAATTTTTTTATAAAATTGGTTTTTTAGACAAAAAAAAAAAATTTTTGAGTACCATCTTAAATCAAAATCAATAGGAATATAAATAAGAATATCCCCGATTCAATACAAATTTCTCGACAAATCCTTATTTTCCCAGTATCCTGCATTTTTTCAAATTTAAATTATTATTTTTTGTATTAAAGTAGAGAATAAAGCAATATATGCAACACATAAAAGAAATTCGATTTTCTACATTGTTGCATATTGTATTAATTTACCTTAATGAACAGTAACTTTTCAGAAAAATGAAATTAATTGTCATATACATTATTAATGCTCCTTATGAAGATTAAAATTCTTCTGATTTTTTAAAAAAAGATTGTAAAGTAAACTAGCACTTTTTGATTCTCCAAAAAAAAACAATTATTTTTTTGTTTTGGCCTTTGGGAGACCTTTGTCATTTTTAACAAAAAATCTCAAAATTTATTGTTTTTGTATAAAAATTGTTATTTAATAGAACAAAATTTTTAAAAATTTCTTAAGAAAAAGAATATTACTAAAAACATTTTCAATTCACTCTCTATCTAAAATTTCCTCAATTTCTTCTCACTAACGATTCCACTACTATTATAAACCAAAGCACCCGTCTCAAGCTCAAACAATGCAATCCATCTCATCCAAATCGGCGCGAAATCACCTTCGAAAAATTCGTTAATTATCGAAGATTTACAATTTGACGTGCGGCCAGAAGCAATTAATTGTCAGCACGCCGCCTGCTAAAAGCGCGCCCGGCCGCTGATTTATCGCTCGCCCTCACCGCGGCCGCATAATTAGGACGAAGATGAAACGCGCAATAAAGCACGTTTTATCGATCAGAAACTTATTCGCCGAATTAATGCCCTCACCACTCGTTTTGCGCATACATAAACCCCTTTGCAGTGCTTGCAGATGAGGCGAGAAACTGCGGGCAACAGCGGCAGTTTCGAGTTCAGGAAAGTGATAATTAAGAACTGGCTGCTGCCGCTGGGTGCAGCGCGCACGCAGGGAATAAGGTATAAATAGGCGTTGAAAGTCGCCGCGCGCCGCCGCCGTCAATGTATCGTAAATGATGAATGGGAGGGCGGAGAGTTTCGGATGCTTTTCGTGTAAATTCGTTTTTTTTTTCTTTGAGTTCTCGCTTGTCTCGCAGGCCTCGTTACACAACGCGCACTTTCCGCTTTTCACGGGCTCTCGTTGATGATTGTGATGCTGTTGGAAATTCAGAGTGCACAAATTTTGTGGACTTCTGCTGATTTACTAAAAGAAAACGAGTGGATTATTTTTGGTAAATATCATATTTATTTTTGCACCGATAAAGAATAAATGTACATTTTATTCACAAACTGCGCAGGGATCAAACGTGTATAATTACTTGTGCCTAGTTTGACGCAAAGTTACATAAACAAAATATGAAACGTGTTTTATTACTTGATTTGTCCACACATTTTAATAGAATATTAAGTAAATTTCTTGCTTCTTTTCATTAATTAAAATGCTGAGAATGTTGTAAACACGTATAATAACAATTATCTTTACACTTTATCTTCTCCAATAGTTTACTATTAATACAATACATATACAGTGGAAAAATTATATTCGAGAATGTAATATTCTCTCATCACTCTAATACCTTCATAACTGTACTCACAGTGCGTATTTTAAACAGATATACACACGAAAAAAAGTTCCAAAAAAAAAAAATAATTTTAAATAATTAATAATTAAACTTTTAATTATATCGATTAAATTTTTCAAAAACAATTGAAATAATTATTATACAAATGATTGTTGATTATAACTTGAAAAAACTTGGAATAAAACTCAAAATATATATACATAACATACTTTTCGTTTTTTAGAATGAAATAATATTTTTTTTGTATTACATTTTTTTTGTAAAAAAATTCAGATTGTACTATTTTTTTGTCCTTACTTATAATATAATATTACATTTGTTGCGTTGAGTTACCGTTCCATGTATTATTTTCGTCATTATCGTTATCTCCGGAATGAAGTGTATGAATGTTTCCTCTGGCCCTGATTTTTGATACTCCTTGGTTACCTAGCCTCCTACGAAAGAAAGACACAAGTAAGAGAATTAGTTATAAATTTTAATTAAAACTGTTTCGACTAATTCCTGAATGAAATGCCAACCTCGTTGCCATATTAGCAACTCTTCCAAAAGCCGCGCTTGCATTCTCACCGAGTGTACTATCAGAATTTCTATTTTCGTTGCTATTGTCGTTTGCATCTCCGCGTGGTCTGCCACTAAAGTATCCCATAATATAATTGTATATGCTAACGACTGGTGCAAGAAGCGTCCATAAGAAATGGGAAAAAATTCCAGCACCGTCAGTCGACTTTATAACAGAGGCAGGATTACTCTGAAACGATTGTTTGTGGTTCAAATATTAATGTATTTAATGTAAGCAGATTTTATGTACTTATTTCGTTTATTTATTTATTTAAATACAAAATTGCAATGCTTGGCATTTTACAATTTCCACCCAGTGTGATGTACAAGATCTTAATAAAAAATATGAAAAAAATGAACTTTTTAAAACTAACTTAGAAACTAACGCCATTACATGAGATGTTTAATTCAATTACATCACATTTTCGACATTCAATAAATTGATCATGTAACTTTTTTGTAGTTTCGTTTTTTGTAATGTTGCGCATTAATTGAATGTTGGATGATGATTGAATTTTGTTAGTTAATAGAAAAAATCAGCTTACAGATTTGACGGGCAAAATTAAGATAACTGCTGAAGGAACTAAATCCAGATCTATGAGATTTTTACTATCATCAGCAGAAGTGAAATCCCTTCTTGGGAAGAATGATGACATGCCAAACTGTTGATAAGGTAACTGAGCATTTTCTCGAACATAGGTTCTCAGTTGGCCAAGTGTACTTGATGATTCAAAAGTTCCTGTAATACTATTTCCAGTAGGCATTTTAAATTGAATTCTAGCTTTTGAATTATCAACAGATGCGGCAGCTTTGGCACGGGCTTGAGCTTCCTCTTGAGCCTTTTTCTGTTGCTGAGCAGCTGTCTTTTCCTAAAATATTTTTTAAACTTAGACTACTTCTGTCTACAAATAAAGATTGGAAATATTTTTTGTTACTGAATTAATTATTTTTAAAAGATTCATCAATACCTGATTTTGCATATCGTATTTTCTTTTACGTTCTAACTTATCTTCAGCAATCTGTTTTAATATTTTTTCTCTAGCAGCAGCTTCAGCAGCTTTTTCTCTCATTCTTTCTCTATGTGCGTCTTTGATTTCTTTTTCCTGTTGTTGCTGCCTTAATTTTTGAACGTCTTTTCCCATCCTTCTTCTTTCTATTTCTCTTTCCCTTTCTTTTCTTTCTTCTTCGTCTGCTCTCTTTTTATTTTGCAATTCAATTAATTCTCTTGCTCTTCTTACTTTTTCCTAAAAAGATAAAATTTTCAATATACATTACATTTTTACTAGATTTCTGAATTCAAATTTTGCATAGTAAATGATTATTACCTCTTGTGAAAGCTCAAATGCAGCTCTTTCTTCTGCAGTAAGTCCTTCAAGATTTACTTCTTCATTATCATTATTACTAGATGAGTCTTTTGGAGTTTCACTGAGATCAGATGATTCTGATTTATTAGGTTCTTGACTGTTGCCAGAGGAATGTGCTGTTTCTGCATTTATTAAATTTGTTGAAGAATTTGCTTGTGGAGCAGCCTTTATTAGTATCGAGTCAATCCTTGCTGCCAGTTCTGATGGTGACAATCGATTACCAATTATTTCTAGAGGTGTGCCATTTTCACCAATAAAAAATATCGATGGAACAGGAACCAGTTGATCTAATAATCAGAAATGAATTAAGTGAAAAATACTTAAATATTATTAATATTTCAATAAATAATGAATAGCCTGAGAATCAATATTTGAATTTAATTTAAAACCAAGATATTTGAACGTTTCTAAAACAGCCACCCATTATCAAGTACAAAAAGCTGGTACCAATACGTACAAATTTGAGCGAAGAATGTGTAATTCTCAGTATCGCTCTGCAGCTTTATGACAACAAATTTTTCTGAATCCAATCGTGTCGAGACTTCTGTGGCATCCAAAGTCTTGGCAACTTCCTTCGAGGCGTCATCTTTACCTGCAATATCAAATCATCGATTGAGCTCTCCATCCCACGCATTCGTTTTCACGCGAGCAGCCTAAGCAAGCTCTCATCATGAAAACCGCAAAATCCAGCTCATAATTTTTGCACGTCATGTACATAGGCGTAAACTTAACCTCAAACTGCAAATGGACAAACCTTCGACAAAAACAACGAAGACCGCCTTCTTAGCTTTGGAGGCGGCCACGGCCTCGGCGATGCTACCCACAAACCACTTCATCTTGGCCTCGACTTCCTCGCGAATACGTCTGCCTTTGTCCCCGACTTTTCCAGAATTTTCTCTCGATCCAAGTGACGTAATATTAATTGGTCCTTCGCACTGGGAATTTGATGTATTGGCTTGACGTTTCGGCCTCGGTCTGAGCTGGCTCGCGCGATTCAAAGCCCGGAGAAATCGAAGCAGGAGAACAGCTGTGCATCACGGCTCATAGGGCATAGCCATGTTGGCGATTGGCGATTCGAGCGCGCCTATCCTGTGTTGTAGGACTGTACGTGGGGAAAATATATACGTTGATTATGACGCGGCTTTCGAGATTGCCGCATCGTGAAAACCTGCCGTGTTTTTGCACGCTATTGATGTGTATACCTGTTTGAGCTAATTGTCTTTGTTGACGTGATGGTTGATTTTCATTGTGACCTTTAATGTATATGTAATGTATGTAAAGATTGCTTATAGGAATGAAAGTACACGATTTTAATTAAGTTATATCCTGTAATTTAATAAAAATTTTTTTAAACTGACACGTTAAGCAATGGTTAATTAATTTTTCATTTGCGAGTGCTTGCGACGACCTTGCACGGAAAGTTAATCAATATTCAAAATTTTAGAATTAAGCACGTAAATTTGGAATTTGGAATTCGGAACCATCACGGCAAATCGGTGCTCTCAGCGCCCAGTGCCGTACTTAGTGTTGTAAACAGAAGAATGATCGGAAGTGGCGGCTCAGCTTTCCACGTGCGGTAATTTTTGTTTCTTCACTTGCCGAAGCGATTTAAAAAACTTCGGCCATCATGTCTCATCTCATAAACAAAGGTGAGTTCTAAATTTATTATTTGTAATTAAGGATAATTTGTAAGTCAACGTTAAATTACTTGTGATTGTTTCGACGTGCAAGGGCCGTCTGCATAGCAGCGATATTTCCATACATAGGGCCGTATTTTTCGGGTGCTGAATAATTATTAGTTTGATTTGATGTATTATTTTGATGGTAAACAAAAGAAAGATGTTAAACAAATGATGTTTTAATAATAGGGAGGGTAATGTTCATTTGGATTAGACAGTGCAAAAGGTTAAAAGTTGTCTGCTAACTTTCAAAACATTCGGCATTTGAGTTCTAACCTACGTTCTACTTTTTTAATTACAAAAAGAAAAAGAAAATAATGTTTAAATATTTTAACACATTAGAATATTAATTTTGAATTTACAAAGTTGAAAAGGTGTTTTCGTACATTTTATTTGATTTAATTAAACTTGATTTAAAATTATAAAGGATTTGTTCTTTTTTGATTTTTTGTTTTGATTCCCGTTAATTAATAAATATAAAACGTATAATTAATCTGATACAGAATGATATGATTTAATACATGCAGACTAATTAGTTAAAGATAAAAATGAAAAAATTTTTAAATTACTTAAAAAATTTTGTGTTTTATTCAAAACTGTTATCAAAAGTTAAAAATTGAATTTAATAAAAACAGTACTAGCACCTAAGTACAATCTGAAAAGTAAAAGCAATAAATCATGTCAACATTTTTCTCCATTTAATTTTATTTTCCAAAAACAACTAGTTTTTTGAAAAAAAATAAATGCTAGGTTAGAAATTTATGACTAGATTTTATGATCTAACTATATACATAAGTACTTGAACACAAACACACTGACAAGTGACACACGCGCACCCACACACACAGTTGCAGGTGAAAATCTATAGCTAGTATACATACGTAATAATACATATATGTAGAAGGGGGTTGCAATGCAGCGTTCCATATTCGTTATTCCATGCGTGTGGAACGCCGTGGAAACAAAAACGTCGTAATGGCGTAGTGCGTCTGTCCTTGCGTATTTCCATTCTCGCGATTATAGTTTTTCGTACCGTTTAAAATTAGTTTTTGTACATTATTTATGAGCGCGTAGGCTTTATTAGGAACGGCTGGCCGCGACCGACGTGATGTTCAGCGCCAGCTCGAGGAGATCGTCGAATAATCAGCGTTTTTTAATTCGGAGTCACGAGTGCGTCGCGTCACTGATTCATTCTTAGGAAATGGGAGTGAACAATACAAATAAAACGTGATATAAATGCACCTGTTGCCGCTAACGCTTCCAGTCTCATCAATCCTTTTATTACATTCCAATGCTGTATTGACCGGGCTTCTGTTCTTACCACTGCTTGCATTCGCTGAATTCAAGTCCACAATCTGTGATTTTTACTTGTAAACTCTTGTAATGCAAAGGCCAAGCAAAGATGAAGGTGACCGTGTGTTTTGATCATATTAGAGTCGTTGTTCCTTGCGGAGATGGCAGTCTTCTTGTCAGGGACCTCATGCATGAGGCAATCCTTCGATACAAGAAAGCTACCGGAAAGAACGATAGTACGCTGACCATTAGCAGTTTATCTTCTTTGACTGGAGGCGGGATTCTCGATCCTGATGACAGATTATGTGACGTTGCCGATGACAGAGAACAGATTGTTGCACATTTTGCTGGCTCTGATGTTATACATGCAGGCGGGGATGGAGCAAGTTCCGTTGGTACAAACAGTCCAGACTTCTTTCATGGAGATAACAAGGAACAGCATCGTATATATGCAAGCAGATCTACTGGCAACATAAAAAGAGAGAGCACCAAAAGATTATCGATGCATGTACTTTCTTCGAGGGAACCGTGTTTAACAACTTATTCAGCGCTCTCTCTACCACGTGAATCTAGACGCAAGGAACCGCTTGGACAGGACGCAAAAGCTTTATACGAATTACCAAACTTAAAGCCAGATATCTTAGATCAAGGAGAAATTCATGAAATCATTATAAAGAATGAAGCTGGACCACTGGGATTACACGTTGTGCCTTGTTATGACTTGTTAGGAAATGATCAAGGACTTAGAGTAGAAGGAATTGAACCTAATGGAAGAATAGCAAAAGATGGTCAAATAGATTTGCATGATAAAATTATCAAAATCAATGGACATAATTTATTGAGAATACCATTTTCAAGAGTACAAGAAATTTTTAGATCGTGTATGAATGAATCTTGTTTACAAATATCTGTATTGAAACATAAGAAAATTCATGAAAAAAATATACAAAAGACTCTAGGAACTTCCAGTAATTCAGATAAAATTAGTGAAAATGATGACAGCATTAAGCGATTACAATGTGCTAATTATAATGTATTACAAACAGCCAATACTCGTAAAATTGGAAAAATGATTGAGATTGAATTAACTAAGGGAAATAATGGATTAGGCTTTAGTGTTACAACAAGAGACAATCCTGCTGGAGGTCATTGTCCAATATATATTAAGAATATACTTCCTAAAGGTGCTGCAGTTGAAGATGGTAGGTTAAAACCAGGAGATAGATTACTTGAGGTAAATAATCATGAAATGACTGGTAAAAGTCAAGCTGAAGTTGTTGCCTTACTTAGAAGCATTCCGCCAGGTGGTAAAGTTCGATTAGTAGTATCTAGACAAGAAGAAGTGTGTGCAAATACATCTGATTCAGCAATCGGAGTTCCAATTATTTCTTCAGAGCCAACAAAAAATTGGAAGCCTCCTCATGAATCTCCGACAAAAAAGAAGGAGGAATCACCAGAATCCTATGATAAATGTAACTTCAAAACTGTTCAAGTTTCAGATGATATAGTTTTGTCTCCAAGAAAAAATCGTGTGATTCTTACTCTTGACATTCCAGTTCATGATTCCGAAAAAGCTGGCTTAGGTGTTAGTGTCAAAGGTAAAACTAGTACAAGTGAGGATAGCTCAAACATTGATTTGGGTATTTTTATTAAAAGTGTTCTGCATGGTGGTGCAGCCTCAAGAGATGGTCGACTCAAAACCAATGACCAGTTGCTCAATGTTAATGGAGTTTCTCTGCTGGGTTTATCAAATTCTGATGCTATGGAAACTTTGAGAAGGGCCATGCTTAATACAAATAGTTCTATTACTGGTGTAATTACACTTACAATTGCTCGTAGAGTTTCTGCATACGAGAATTCATGTGACAAAAGTTATTCTGACAAAATTCCCTCTGCTACAAGCAAAGCAGAAAATAGTAACAGTGCTTATATAATGGATGCAAATGCCAAATCAAATGATGGACGCATTAAAGAAAGAAATAGTGTAAATTCACAAACAGATATTTTAGACAAAGGATTGCTTTCGGCATCAGCTTCACCATGGAATCCTGTCATTGATAGACTTACAGAACAGTATAACAAAAATAGCTTAAGAAATGAAAGTTACTGCATTGCAACGAACAAAACATGGATAGATCCAGTCAGTATTGCGAATAAACTTAGTATTGGTCAACGAGATGATCATTTAGAATCAGTATTACTAGAGGAATCGAATGAAAATTCTCACAATTCAAATTCCGAGCCTAAAAAAACTGCTGAAGACAAGGATAGTCAGTATTCTGGAGATCCAACATATGATAGTCAATTGTCCCTTGAAGAATTCAATTCGGCCACAAATAAATTTTCTAGAGATGCTTTAGGAAGACAAAGTATGTCAGAGAAGAGACATGCTGCTCTTGATGCCAAAAATACAGATACTTACAAAAGAAATAAAAAAATTCGTGAAGGCAGGGACAATAATAATAAATCTGACGAGCAGAAAAATCACAGTAAAAAAGATGTTAAGGCTGAAAGTTTTGGAACAACAAATAGCAGTAAATCATCGATAGGAGAAAGTTCAAAACATTCCCAACCAGAGTACTTATATACCATTCCAGGATGTAACAATAAAATGATGTCACCAAGAAAACATTGGTTAGTTGATGATGGTCACAGTGCTGAAATATCTAATAGTAGTAATAATAAAGAAGAACAAGGTTTTTCAAACACTCGAGGTGATATTAAACAAGCATCATTAAATTCAGCATTGGATGATCGATATAAAAGGTCAAGAAAAAAGAGTGGAATTAGATCTATGCTTCGTCTGGGAAAAAATCGAAAATCATTGAATTTTGGAGACAACATTGAGAATCGTCACGAGTCTAGTAATTATTGCAGTGGAACGATTAACTATATAGCATAATAAGAAAAGAAGAAATAATGAATTTTCAAATATCCGTTTTCGAAGGAATCTAATAAAAAATTTTTTAACTTATGATAGTGCATTGAACTTTTAATCTGTCTCCGTTCTTTTATTGTACTTTTTTATTGCAAGAAATGATCAATGCATTATCACTTTGTAAAGTTTTATAGAAACTGTTCCAAAGTGCCTTATGTCTGCAGGAAGGAAATGAAATCGGTAGAAATAATGAATTTTTGTAAATATAATTTTGTACTTCACTTTGATGATTATATATGCGATTATATATACTGCTAAGCGAGCGAATCATGTATTTTATTTTATGGATAATGTTTTGCACAGAGCCTAAAAAGTCACGCGAATTCGACAATTAGGAAAAATGCAAATCGTAAATTGTAAATTCATCCCTACACATCAATTGTAAATTCAAAACCAAATGTAAATTTTATATAAGTAGATTTATCGATGCGTAATATGGGCCTTATGTTGGAAATATTTTTAAATTATTGTAGGTAAGGGTTTAATTTTGTACCTGTAAAATCTTATTCCTAGATAAAAAGTTTCATAATGATTTACTTTGGCACAGATTATAATTAATATGATTCTTTATGAAATTTTTTATGTAGGACGTTACAATTATAATTAAATAGAAATTACGATTATTAAATTATTACATTTTTTTCAGTCATTCAACCAATTCGTACATCAATTTTTACGCAACAAAAGCGATTGAGATCAAAAATCAACATTCAGAAGCCAAAACCTCCACATCATGAAAGGGGTAAAGTCGAAAAATTTGTAACGCCATTCATCACGAATCCGGATACTAACAAACCATGGAGAGTACGTTGCGAGAAAATCAGTCAACTAGAAAAGATAAAAATCGAGAATCCGTACGAAAAGATCTTAGCAAGAGAATGTCTAAATTGGTTCAACAACTCAAATATGATTGCTTTATTTCATATGAATTCCATGAAGGCTGAACAAAAGTTCGAGTTTGCTGTTCCTTTACACAAAGCTAATATGCATTTAAAGTGTTATCAGGCTAGCATATTAGATCTTGCCTTAAAAGATACCATTTACGAAATTACGTTAAATTTAGTACAAAGAAGGCTGCCTTGGTCTATGTTCGTTTTCAGTCCTACTACAAACGTAAATAAATTAGTTAAAATCGCTAAGAAGACGCCGCAAGTTACTTTAATAGGTAAATTAATCGTTTTATTAACTATTTAGCTTATCTTATTTTGAATGACTAATTAATTAAATCATTGCGTTTCAGCTGGAATACTTCATGGAAGACTACTGCACGTCAAAGATTTCATGAAATATGGCAATATGGATCTCGCTACTACACAAGCAGGACTTGTCCAAGTTTTACGTACTGCCTCTGGTGGAAATTTGAATCAACAATTAACGCATCATCAGTCTACTTTGGTTACCCGGTTAAAGCAAATACCCAATTCAAATGATTGAAATATATCTGTTTAACTTTGTGAATGTTTGTTCAAATTTATTTTAAGACCTTCAAAAATATTTAAAATCGTTGTTTTTTTCGCGTATTTTGAAATTCCCTTTTTTTTATTGTAGTAAATATATTTTTGTAAATCATTGTATATTTGTGTTCAGAAATGTTAGTATTTCTGGAAAATTTTTCATAAATATTGAAATATATTCGTATTTGTAAAAATATGTAAAGTTCTTAAAAGTTTAACTAGTTATTAAATAAACATTCTTTAACATGTAAACGTTATTAATTACTAATTATAAATAATTGTAATAATTACTCAACCAGAATAACTTTTAAATTGTTCATAATACTATATAGTCAGGTTGATTTATTTTTTTGATGATAGTTTTTGAAAAAGTTATCGAAAGTTTCTATTTTCACGTTATGGACCTATTATAAATCTAAGCAATTCAAACGTACATAATTTTTAAGATTGAATTTTCGATTGCCGGTCATTTTACAATATCAGGTTGCAATAGCTTAGAATCCATTTTTACTAAGAATTAACTATCCATTAAATGCAATCGTTTCTACTAGGGTTAAAAAGAATTTCTTTTCTTTTTACATTTTTTATATAATATTAGAATTTCGTTACTTAATTTTTTTTATATAGGTTTAGTTTCAATAGCCCTTAATAAATTTTTAAATATTAATAACTTAAATTTTTAGCTGTCACAAAAGAATCCATTTTTACGCAAAGATATTATAATTTATTAAAAACAACTAATGGATTTTATTGCCCATAAAAATATATGTTTATGTGTAAACAATTATTAATTATTTTTATTCCATTTAATACTATTTACTAATATATGCTCAAGTATTGCTATATTCACAGACTTTGACACATTATTAACACTATTAAGCGTTTTTAAAAATTCTTAACATTGAGAATAAACAAAAATTGACAATAGCATAACGATTATGTTTCTTCCAAAGTATTAACTGCATAAAAAATTATGTAAACAGTGTTGTCAAAAACAATATTTATTGGCAAGTTTTAATAAGTTTTAAAGAAAATTCACTAAAATAAACAATTTTAAACAAATATATTTCCACCAAGGTATACAAAAGGAGATAATAAGTGCTGTGATATAAATAAATAATTGACAGCGCCTAAAACTTTTTCTTCAAACCATATCAATAATTTATTACGCGTTACAGGCTTACATAAAAGCTTTACGCAAACGGCGACTAGACTCCTTTGTATAAGAATATAAATAAGAGTATTAATTAAAATTTGACGTTATAGGCCCTTAATTAATTATTATCACTCGGTTATCCTTGCACCACCGCCCCCCTCGCTCACAGCATCCAACAACAGGTCCTCAATTAACATCCAACTGTCTGTACATTATTTTTATTTCACTGCCGGATAAAATCCGCTTTATCCGACGGAAACAAACTCGAGTTACAGATTAACAATAAGCCGCTGCTCCTAGTGGCAATAGTTACATCTCGGGTGACATTTGACGCCGTTCTCGCCGCACCGACAGCCACCCGAAGTATCACCTTTACCCTATAAAAACAATAATTCAACAAAAATTAACTAAAACTTGTATTCATAATTTAAAAATAAATTTCGAGAGGTATAGACTTACTCCGGGGCCCCAGCGTGGACCTCTGGTCACCCAGCAGATTTCGGTCTTGCACATGGAGCAGCGAAGCCAGTCGCAGCCCCACTTTTTCATTAGAACGACCGCGCAAGTGGGACATGGTAGGGCTTCGCCTCGGTCGACCATTTCTTCAAGCATCGCAGCGGTTCGCTTGGACTCGTGGTCGGTCTCTTTAGAGTACTTCAGCTCCTCCTGGTACTGCCGGCAGTTCTTGCCCATGTGGATGGCCTGGAGATTTTTTGCTCGTTTTAGTCGAGTTAAATATTGTTATGGAGGTGCTGGATTTCTTTTAGGGGTGGATGTTTAGTTTGCTCGGTTCTTTGTTTTGTTTTGTTATTTAGGGTAATCTTGTTGGGAGAGCGTCGGGCTTCCGGATCATGGATTTTGCTTAAGCTTTGGAGTGCTTTCTAGATCTTAAAGTATGAAGAAATTTAAAACTTAAAATACCTAATGGTTAAGTATTCAAATACTAAGTATTTGTTTAAAATACTCAAGTTATTAGTACTAGCAGATTCCTCTTTACGAAATGTTGATGAAAATAGTATTTTGTAGGTAATTTTAAATAATTCAACTTAGAAAACTGTAAGTATATCTGACGCAAAACAATCTACCTTTCATTTAAACATTTTAGACTCAAAAAGCGTAAAAATATAAGTACGCAAAATTAAAGCAACAGTATTAATCAATTTTTTAGTGCAGTTTCTTTATTTAACTTAACATTGTTATAATATTTTTAATGGAGTTAATCTTTTTTAATTCTGTAACCAGCAATTTTTTTTATTTAGTTTTAATAGTTTTTTCAGGAATAATTTTCTTTTATTGGCAAATGAATGCACGGGCTTTTTAATCTAAATTAATCAATTTAAAAAGTAGTACTTTCTTAACGTTTCCTGAAAAAGAAACTAAACAAATTAAAAGCCCGAGTCTTTTCGATCCAATAGAGTCTAAAAGAAGGGGTTTCTTAAAATCAGAAAATATATATAAAAACTTGAGTAAAATCCAATGATCCATGACAATTTTATAGTTATTAAAATTTAAGACACTAATTTTTTCGACGATGGTTATTACAAATTTTAAAAACAAATAAAAAAATAATGATAATAACATTGTGATATAATATGATTTGGCATCGCAGTGTTGTTACATATCTTCTGTTTCATAATAATCAAACACATAATCTCTCAATCTTTATTAATAGATCAATAAATCACGCAACATCTAAGCTTCACTGAAGCTTCACTTTAAAAAAAAAATATACTATATAAGATCACAGCTGCTCCAAAACCCGACAAAAAACTGCTCTCCCGTCAAATTCCCCTCCTCCCTTCAAAAATTTCCAAAAAGCTCAACTTCACCAACCGTCTCAAATCCACCTAAACCAAACAGCACCCTCACCTGGCAAGTCAGGCAGTTATTAGCCCTGCAGACCGGGCAGAGGAAGTTGTTGACGTTGTCGTCGTAAATGCACCAGCCCGGACAGTCCGGGGTCTTGCAGTGGAAGGCGTTGTTACCCGCATTGTTCTCCGCTTGGGCTATGGACTTGGCCAGGTGCTGCTGGTACACCTCAGGCGCGACGAGCTAAGGTTTTCAGACACATTTATGATATAACAAGTGTGTATTATATATGTTCATGTTTAACGTGGGTGTGGCATTGTTTGCTTTTTGACTTACGGCCTTGATCTCGCGCTCCTGTAAAGTCGACTCGCACGTGTAGTCCGCGTCGCGGTAGGGACACTTGACTTCGGCTTCCTCGCAGTAGCGCACCGTGTTGGCCACGCAGATCCTGGGAAATGGTTAGTTGTACGTAGTTTTTCTTTTTTATGTTTAATTTAGAAAGGTGTGCTAGATTTATTTAATAGAATAATTGAATGCAATATAGTAATAAGTTTGAAAAAATGTCGCTCTCGCAGGTCGCTAATGTGAAATATATTGAATTAAAATTTCATTTAATAGGTCGTGCGTAAAAGGTTAAAGCCAGGAGAGCTGTGATTAAATTATGCCTCACTTTTGTTACTGCACTGCCATTTACATACTCATTTGCATTGTTTGAAATAAAAGGAAACGCGGGCTTAAGCCCCGTGAGTGTGTGTATTATGACTCATGTTTCTTTTATGCGTAAAAAAGTAATTTACTTTTAAAAATGATAATTTTTTTTATTGCGTATAAAATACTTTCAAACATCATGCGGCGTCACGCGCTTAATTATAATATTTTTATTATTATATAATAAAGAGCTGCTTTAAAATTATATTATTAGTTATAAAATTTGTTTCGCAAATTGCCGTATTAAAAGGAATCAGCGTACTAAAACAGATTTCTGAATTATCTGTATAATCATGTTAACATTAACAACCAGCTGTTTTACATATGATATTAAAATTACAAAAAAATATAAACGTTAAATTATAATAGCTTTTTTAATATTTGTTCGTTTAAATTGAGCCATAACAAGTAGCAGAATAATAAAAGTTAATGTAATCATGTTTAAACCAAATAACATTGTGATAAGGAAATACCTGCAAAATGAATGTAGACAATCCCTTAATATTACACCTTCGCCTGGAATAGTGATCATGAAGCAGACAGGACATTCGATTGGCTCTGAATTTGAAATAACATCACAGTTTTCAAGTGACATCAATTCCTCATATCGTTTCAATTTCTCTTCTTTTCCAAGAGAACCTTCTTTCTGCTAAAATAATCATATTCATTTAATAATATGCGGGTTTTAAATAATATATAGGTATTGCCAAGCAAAGAATTATTGTAAAAGTGTCTTTTTTGTACTTAATATTGCACTAATTTCGCGTATCATTTCTTATTGCATTTATCCTCTAAATAATTAAATGACATTGTTTTTATTATCCAACAATCGCATTTAACTTGTTTCATTGCACTCCAACGTTTACATATTCATTAATAAAATCATTAAAACAAAACATCAGAGTTTTCCCGCCACACCAACCATTTCCCAGCATTTTATCCCAGCTTATAATCCATCTCACAATACCTCGCGAGCCAGCGGCTCCTCAACCACCGCCACCTCAACATCAACTTCAACAGCAGCAGCAGCAGCTATAGGTTCAGGCGCCGGCTCCGGCTCAATTTCCGCCTTTATCTCCTCCACCACCTCCTCATTTTTTACATTCGCCCTCGCCTCCTGCAGCTCCTCGACCACCACTGCAGCTACCTCCTCGACCACCACTGGCGCTTGTTGCTCCGCTACCACCTCCACTATTCGCTCCTCAACCTTTTCCTCTCGCTTATCCGGCTTAATCGCTTCTTTATCCTGCAAATCTAGTAGCGATTCATGCAAAAAAGTCGTTTAACCATTTTTTTTAAAAAAAGCTTTCGAGACTTACCTGGCGGCGCGACGAGGTACAGGAAGACGGGCGATCCGTCCAAGGCCTGGAGCTCCTCGAGGGTCGATTCGTCATTGTCAGCCAGATTCTTGCCGATAATCCAGCGCTGCACGTTAGCCGGTATTTCGAATTCAATGTGGATTTTGGCCTTCAGCTGCGCTACTGTCATGTTGGCCGGGAGCTATTTTTGAGGAAAAGAGAAGAGGTGGTTGTTAATAAAATAGGTTTTTTATCGATTTGCTCGCGAGGTGGAGTTGAGGGCTGCTATTATTATTTTTGATTTAAGGGTGATTTACGAGGCTGTTGGCCGAAAACCATATTTTTGCTTGAAACGGTCTATTCGAGGATTACTTTTAAATCGGATTGTTATTGTTTTAGAAGCAATTTGTTTCGTTTTCGTGTGTTCGAGATATTTCGGGGTGTATATTCAAGCAATGCATCGTTTCTGTACGAGGTAATATTAAATATGACTAAGTATATATGACAAAATTAATCAAATTTTATAATATTGAACACCAGTCAGGATGTACATTAGAACAATAAAATATGCCATTTTTTGACAAAATTTAAGAAGAAGTTAAGAAAATTTATTTTCTACAGTGAGCAATAAAGTTGCACGGTAAGAAATATTGTTTTTAAAATTACTATAATTTTTGGCAACGAAAGAACGATCGCGTTATATAAATTTAAATAAAACATCTCTCACAAAACTCACAATCGATTTAGAATGAAATAAAAATTACTACGCATCATATACCAAATTCTGCGGTAAAATGCAGTAACTACCATCATATAGACTTATTCTTTAAAAATAATAATTTATCAAACATGCTTTCTTATTAGGTTACACACGTGAAATTTGAAAAATGACTTTGTAAAACCACAGTGAAAAATTTACCTGCAGTGGTATGGGTCCTTGATGCGCCTGTTTATCTTCTATGTACATATTGAGATTGAGTTTTTCCTGAGCGCTGCAGGCTCGTTGCCTGACTACGGAACAATGTATCTTAAGTTGGGCCAATTCCTTAGCTAAACCAGCCGCCTGCTGATGATTGCCCGATGCGATAGCTGCCTCTAGTTTTCTGAGTAATCGATTCACGGCCAGTGTGTTCATGCATTGCTTTTTTATCTGCTCGAGTTTCTCACCTTTTTTTGGACAGAATAGGGACATTAGTGTTGGATATATTTGTAGTTTTGAATGATATAAACTAAAAAATGCATTAATTGATACTGCAGTTGTTAAAGATAAATGGAAGATCTATTTTCCTATTTCTGTATTAATACATTTCATCAATTTGTTAGTACAAATATTTCAGTTTTAAAAAACGAGCTATTTAAACCGCGACCAGATTTAAGGTTTATTATGTAATAAAAGTTTGTATACGATTTGTAATTAACTCATAAACATCGTTATCTAAAAATAAGTTAAATAAAGAACAATTTAATTCTTTCGGATCCCGAAAAATTGAAAACATTATTCAAAATTCTAAATTATTTTGATAAAAGGCTAGTTCTACAAAATACTCAGAATTAAGAATATAATTAGTTTCATAATTTATCTTGAAATTCAGATAAAAAACGATCAATTAAAAAGACAATAGTGAAAAAAGTTTATTTTATGAAAAAAATGTTGTGACTGAAAACTGTGAAGAATGTAGTTTAAAAATCATAGCAAAATAGTAATGTTATTGAATCAACTTTAACCCTTTCAAATCTGAATTATTTTTCGCTGACATTAATCTTTTTTTACAAAATAAAATACGTACATATAATAATTTAAAGTTTATATAATTTTTCATACTAGATTTTCTATTATGTATTCGAATGAACCGAGGGTCACTCAAGAACACTTAATATAAATTATAAAAAAAAATTATTTTAAAATAGTTATACAAAAATCAATACATAAGTTTAAAATTTTTGATGGTGTGTTTTCTTTAATAGTAAAAAAGAAAATATAAAAACAAATATATCAGATCCAAATGTGTAACTTTGTCTCATTCATTTTTTAATTAGGATTTGATTAGTATTAAATAAAAAAAATTATTATTGTTAGAAAAACATCTAATATTGATAACGACAGTGCATGAAATACAAATATTAAAAGAAATTCAATTAGTACATGACAGAGGTGCTGAATCAAGTTTTCATTGTTATTGATTTTCTTTCACAGTATTATTCTGTAGTCCTTATTAAAGTATTTTTAATAAAAATTTTAAAAATTGATTGAATTGTTTTTTTTAGATGTCATTTATGAATTTTTAAAAAAAATTATATATTATACTAATAGTTTATTTTTTCAAATTATTTGATCGATACATTCAAACATATTTTATAATGTTAATACAAGGTTTGATAATGTTTTAACAATAATAATAATCTATTTTTATATTTTATACGAATATGATAAATCTTTATAATTAACGTTAAAAATTCATATTAATAACATATTTATGTTTTATTTTTTCTTTAAAAAATCAACATTAAAAAATCGTTTTATGATTTTTTACGTTTTTTTTCTAAAAGAGACTACAAAGACTACAGAACAATACCACAAAGAAATTCCAGTAATGAAAACTCATTTAAACACCATCCCTCCCCACCAAGACACATTAGCCAACCATCATAATATCACATTGAATCAATACTATACCCGCCTGTCAAACTCCCACTTATTATTCTTTCAATCCACACCTCCACAGTGTCCACAAAAATAGCCTCCTCCGCAACACTTTGATACAAAGAGCATCCACACACTAACCAATGACTAACCAAATGTTTACAAAGACCTGCACTCCCGGTCACTCATTCACCAAAAATAACACGCCCATTCAAAAACCCACTCCTCACTCCACACTCCCCCAACATACATATACCTTCACCTTCTTCACCACCGTCGCTCTTCTCGATACTCGGCTTCCTCTCCGGCCTCGGCGGCAGTGCCGGTGCTCCGGAGCTCCCCGGCCGTAAATCAATCTTCTCTCTCTCGATCACATTAGCGTAAGCGCTCTCCAGGCGCGACGCTCCCTTTCTCCTCGCCTCGAAATCGTTCGGCTTGATCAGCTGGTACCCGTTGCTGCTCCTGGGCTCGATCCTGCGCACGTTGCCGCTCGTCTGCACGCCCGAGGACACTTTGGTCGAGGCCTTTGCGGCGGGTAAAGCTGCTGCCTCCTCTACTCTGTACACGCTGGTGAGCTGCGGTTGCTGCTTCTCGGGGCTGCGTTTGACGGGACGTTTGGGCAGTGAGTGCTTCATCTCCTTGAGCATCTCCTTAAGCTCGGCCGTCGTCTTGTCGTCCACCCCGCTGATCCGCTGCACTCTGGGTCTGGTGGGTTCATCCTTTGGCTTGGCTTCTTTGTCTGGTGACGGTGTGGCTTTTGGAGGGTTCCTGAGCACCACTGGGGTGTCCTTATCGGCGTTCGCTAGGATGTCCAGGACCTTGGCCACCTGAGTCGAGATGGAAGCCTCGTTGGTGCCGGCACGCCGGTTCTGAGCTTGCGCTGCTGCTAACCTCGAGTCACGCGTCTTCAGCTGCCTGTCGATCTCGTCGAAGATCTTGCTGAACTCGCGGTCGAAGTTGGCCAGCTCTCGCTCCCTAGCTGGGTTCAGCTGCGGTGCTGGCTTCTCTTGCTTAACCACCGGCGGCGTGGGTTCCTTCTTCTCAGGGCTGATCGACGTCCGATCGACGGCTTCTATCAATTTCGGCCGCTCGTCCAGCTCGCGCCTCAGTTTCGCGATTCCCGAGGCGACGTCGTCCAGCTCCGCGGCCAGGGTCTTAACGAACTCGGCGTCATCGTCTTTGTTGGCTGGTTTCGGCGGCGCCGATGACGCACTCGTCGTTGTGGTGCTCGTCGCTGCAGGCGCCGCCGTCGTCACAGTCACGGTGACGGGGACGGGCTTGACGTCAGAGCGAGGAGATCTGCCGGGATTGATCACTTCGACGAATATGGAAGCTGCTGGATCTCGCCTCGGTGACGCGCGACGTGGTATATACCTGGACGGTAGCTCTTCCGGCTGTTGTTGCTGGTTCAGACCGCGTTGCTTAGCTTTGGGTGAGGAGGCACCACTACCGGGTGAGCTGCTTTTGAAGAAAGAGGAACCAGCGATACCACCTAGTGCGTTGAACCTGGATATGAGCGCCCTGGTGCTGCGTCTAGGAGACGAGCTTTCGAGCGAGGAATTAACGATCTCACGGACGATCTCCTCGTTGGCACCCATCCGCCTATCGAACTCCTCGTCCAGTTTGGCAGCTTGCAAGAGCATCGAGGCTCGGTTGCGAGCTTGTTCCTCCTGGACTATCGCAGCGGCTTCCTTGTCCAGCTCGCTGATGTTCGTCAGGATGGACAAGCCAGACTTGCGCTTGTTTTCTTTCTTTTTGTCATCTCCTCGATGGAACAAACCCAGTCGTGACAGCGAACCCTCGAACGGGAAAGATGAGGTGCTCGATGAAGTGGATACGTTGCTGACTTCTTCAGCGGGAGGTGAGGCGGTAGGGCTGGGCAGACCCCGGAGTATGTCACCAGGGCTGCGCAGGGGGCTGCGGGAAGAGTGACCACCGGTCGAGTCCCGCTCGGCGGTGCGTTTGTACCAGGGCCGCGGCATTATGGTGCTCGTCGGCTTCGCGTTCGATTCTATTGTGCCGACGGAGCTTTTGTTGCTGACGATCGTGCTACTTCCGGCGTCCGAGTCGTAGGTCGTCGTCGTTGGGCTCTCTGATCTCGCGTCTTTCTTCGACAAAAGCACACCTCTGCGCAACACTAGGGTGTCGTTGCTGATGCTCTGTCCGCTGTCTCTGCGGCCCAGCAACAGCAACGAGTCCATACCACTGCAGGTTCCCGAGGACGAAAGCGTGTCCTGGTTGCTGGACAGAGTCTCGTTGCCAGGTCGATAACCCGGCGGCTTGGGCGCCGGTCTCCTCTTGCGTCTAACTCCTACTGGCTTAGCCGCCCCAGCCTGCGCGTGCTGAACAATGCTGACTCGCTGGGCGCCAGGCGGTTCCGGAGCGCGTCGCTTGCCCTTGACGTGCACCCCCCGCCTGACGGCCGAGGCCGTCGACGAGTCCGAGGTGAGAGTGTCTACGACGACGGCGTGCCGGTTCAAGTTGTTATTCCTGCGCACCTCGGCGAAGCTCCTGGGCCGCCTGTCCACTATGGGTATACTATCGTAGGAGATGAACGGGTTCGCCGCCGGCAGCAACGAGTACCTAGTAGTTATATCCTGCCTCTGCGAGAACGCGCTGGGCAGCGTACTAGTAGTACTGTCCAGCCGCCTCGGCTGGTCGTCGTATCCTCGACGCCTCTCCACCAGCTTCACGGCCCCAGCCGCGAATGGACCCACGCCTGTCTGCTCGATCGCTAGCTGGAACCCACTCGGATTACCAGCAACGTTCCGGCGCACCACTCCACTGTGAAACGCAAAGCTCCGCACCGTCGCGGTGCTGTAGAAGGTGTCGACGCTCGACGAGTCACTCGACGTCGAGGCTCGCCGCTTCCGGCGGAAGAGGAGCCGACCGGTCGCCCGGCGCTGGTTATCAGGCGACGAGCTCTCGGAACCCTCGCCGCCGCGGTGCCGCCTGAACCACCTGAACAGCGAGAACCGTTGCTGCCTCGGCGCAGCAACGGGTTCCAGTCTCACCACCTGGGAACCGTGCTGCAGCTGCCAGCGCGGTGGCTGGGCGCCATTGAACGACTGGTGATGGCTCGCCGCTGACGCCTGGTGCAAGCTCGTGTGCTCGACCATTTCCGCAGCGCGCCCCGCTACTCACACGCATAGCCGACACTCATCTTTGTGTGTGCATGTGTGTGTGTGTGTGTATGTGCGAGCTGAGGCGCAATGCACTTGGCTCTTTATTTATAGAATTCGCGCGAGAGCCACGACGACGTGATACACTTTAACTTCCAGAATGGTACATTTTTCCCAGCAATCTCGCCTTGACTACACACTGAGCACTGAGAAGCGCGCACCTTGCAGCAACTTTAAGATGGAGAGAGCAGCGCGCTCGCGATCGGTTGCAGGGCTACTACTACTACTTCTACAACTACTTGGCCTAGCGCTAACGGGGGGGACGGAGAGTTCGTGTCTCTGTTTTTTTCTCGGACACGGCTCACATGTTGGACGGCGACGCCGCGGCGGCGATTGCAAATAAACTAAGCCGAGATTTTCATCCGAGAAAGCTTTTCCCCGCGCGCGCGCGCGCGGCTAGCGCCTCTCGCACGCACGGAGATACAGAGTCGAGGCCCCGAGGGCTATTAATACACGGCGGGCGCGCGCTCTCGGTTATTTTCAAATATACCCGCTCGCACACTTCGCATTGCGCGACACCGAAAGGAGTGAGAGGGAGATCGGAGATGAGCGAGAGCGATTGTAAGAGACGATTTTTCCGGTGAATGAGGTGGGAAGGGTTGAGGAGGTGGGAGGAGGGGAGGATTGTTTGTTTGTTGGTGAGGGCTTTTTTTGTTTAGAGGTGGGTGGGATGTTGATTGCTGGCAGGCCGGGTGAATAAGGTTGTGATAATAGGTTTGATTTAGCGCGAAAATATTTTTGCTTCCGCGGAATTTCCGAGGGTAGGGTAAACGTGGAGAGCATGTAGTTTGGATAAATGTTTATTATTAACGAGGTGTGGTTGCTCTGTTTGCTTGACTGATGGAGAAGGTTACTATATTTTTTCTGAAGAAATTTTTTATGATTATACTTTTACAAAAAAAATTGTAAAGATACTAAAAAATGTATAAAAAATTACTGAAAGAACTTTAAACTCGAGACATGATTAGCCGTTTTTGAAAAATTTCTAACCTGCACTGAGATAAATTCTGTGTGTTCTAGTAACGCGAATCTCTAGTAAGAAAAACTGTAGTAAAAATAACGAAAATTATAGTAATTTGTACGACTTCTTTGTTATTAAAACAATGTACATGTGTTGACATAACAGTGAGATAAAGTAAACATTTCTTGGTAAATAAACGATAAAATTTTTGTTAAAATAACAATATCTTTTCTGGTTCAATGAAATACTGACCTAGTAATAAATTCTGGTATTAATTTCTTTTTTCCAGTAAACGTTTCTATAGTTTCTAGTTCTTACAACTAAAAAGTATGGTTCTGATAACAACGATTTAAAAACGGAATGGTATTAAAAACTAGAATTTTGACTCAGTATTTTAGTTGCAAATAAAAAGATTTAGGAAATTACTATTGATAGATGAAAATAATTTCAAAATTCGATATCTTGAGCAACCAAATAACCCAGCAATTAATCACATTTTTGTTCTCTCAATCTCGCACCAATAAAAAACCAAAATTATC
The DNA here is from genome assembly GCA_900480035.1 of Eupelmus urozonus. Taxonomy (NCBI): domain Eukaryota; kingdom Metazoa; phylum Arthropoda; class Insecta; order Hymenoptera; family Eupelmidae; genus Eupelmus; species Eupelmus urozonus. Next base: position 38,066 of record UELX01000753.1, read on the forward strand.
AATCCCATCCAGTTGACAGATCGCCCTAACAAAACAAAAAAATCCATCAGAATTTCCATTCTCCAAAAGCCATTCAGCGAAACCAATAAAAATATCCCAGCGTCGCGGAGCGAGCGAAAGTGACTATTTTAAAACTATTCTAAAGCCACGCTTGCCGAGCGTCTTCCAAACTGAAATCCGAACACGCGCGCCACGGACGTCTCAATTATTTTTCACTTCCAAAAAAACGGCTATTCGCGCTCTCGCGCGAGCGCAGGCAGATGATCTCTCGCTCTCTTTTGACTCACTTTACCTAAAAATACGCGAACGAACAAGTAAAGCATTAGGAATGCGCGCGAGAGAAATAGAAAAGCCAGTCGCGCTCGGCGAACAACAGAACACCCACACGTCCACAACTGTATAAACCTCGACTTCAAGCACAGAGAGCCAGTCTTTTCCTCCGATAAAAAAAATTAACCGGAGACTTTCTAGCGTCGGCTTCACGTCAGCGACGAGAAATAAACGCTCTTGTCTTGACGTCGCCGCGTTAAAGGCAACCCGTCGTGGCTGCCCGTCGACGGCTGCCTATAAAAAGGCGAGCGCTTGGTTTAATTAGAGGCTGAGATAAGGAGAGCTGGGGGATTATATACAGTGTGTATATAGGGCGGAGAAATGGATCATTCTGGGAGCGCGGGTTTGGAAAAAAATGGCCCCGACGGTTAATGTACAACGAGAGATAAGCGGGAGCAGTATTTTCGGCGCGAATCCGTTTAAGGGAAGCGGTGCGGATGGAAGCCCGCTTGACTTAATTGGATTAAGAATGCGGTTTTGGCGAGATTTGTCATCGCAAGCGACGGCTGAATTTTCATTAATGAGGATTTTTTTGGGAGGCAGAGGGGTAAGGAGATAAGGGAAATCGAATGGGGGTTTTGAATTGGAATAATTAAAATAAATGAAAAATTTGAGTAATTTAAAAATGGCGTTTGGAGAGGGTCTACATAAATTATCTAATTTATTATCTAGTTGGATTTTGACATTTTTTACCTATAGATGTAGAGCTTTTTTGGACTTTATAGCCATTTATTAACCACTTTGGCAAAATGGCTATAAAATGTAGAAAAAAGTTTAATGGTGATGGGAAAAATGTCAAAATTTTACCAAAATTCAATTATAATGTTTGTTACAAAAATTCAACTACTTAGATTATTTAAAAAAATTATTATTTATAAAAACCATATTTAAATATTTTTAGTTGTCATCAATAAATTACACTTATCTAATATTTATAAAGAGAATTTTTTTTGAGAACAAATGACTGATTTTTAAAACGGTAAATAACAGAATCTAAAATCTAGAACATTTTTAAAATACTTTTTTGTTTAATATTACAAATTTTATAGAAAATTTCAAAAAAATATAGATAAATTAAAAATTTTGTTTAAGTAGTATGTATAGTTACTTTTATAATCTATTACGACTTTATATAACAGTTTACTAATTTTTCTGGAAAAATCTGCTCCATTAACCTCAATTATTTAAATTTAATCAAGTGCTAAATTATTTACCACTTGTGCTCACTTACCAAAATTACATTAATAACGAAGCCACCTAATTAGGTCTCAATTAGAATCTATTTATTTTTCCATCCGAGTAGTCGCAGAGCATCTCCAACCCCCCCATTCTACTTGATTCCCTCACTTATTCATTTTCCTCTGCAAACATGCATCGCCTGCAGCCCGACCATCCACCCACCAACAATAGACTATAATACAAAAATCTCTCGATCCACATTTAAAGAGGCGCGCGCGCGCTTGAGCCAATAATTTTAACAAGCGAAATAAGTCAGGAGGGCGCCGCCGTATACCATCCCAGCCACCCGATCCTAACAATAATTGAAGTATACACAATTAGATCGCAATCTCGGCGGCGGCGTTCGACGACAGAGCACTCGAATGCCGACACAATTGGGCCGTAATTAAACGGCGCCGAGGTGAAGTACATTGTGGCGGCGCTGCGGCAAATAAGCTTCGCGGAGCTCCCATTCTCATCGGGCGTTTCAGACCCCCGAGCTCACGCGAAATCAACGCGGCGTGCATTTTTAATTGCTCGTTTCAAAGGGGGAGAAAAAAGCCGGTTGGTTTGGCTTAACGGCCGAGCTGAGCGGGCTTTTTCTGTGTTCCCGGTGTAATAAGGGCTGAGCGAATTGAGAGCAACTTTTTTGGGGGTTAATGGTTTTTCTTTGGCTGAAGAAGGCTGTATCTTTTGAGGTTGGGATTTTGTAGATTTGAGACTGAGGTGTATTGAATTGATTTCGGGTTGGTGGTTTGGAGGTAAGGAAGCTGTGGTATAACAAAGGTGTATTATTGATTGCGTTTGGCGATTGCATTTCGAGTTTTGCATTCATTATTTAGGCGGTGTTTCTCGCGGACCGTGAAAATGGAGGATGTATGGAGAATTTGCAAATAAGTTTTCATTTTTAAAATCGTCTAGAGTCGGACTAATAGAAAACTCGTACTTATCGCTTTAAAATGCTCCCTCGAGTTTCGCCCGATCATTATTTTTTCAGTTTCCCGTAATTATTCATCGAGTTGGAAAAAAATTTGGAAAGTGCTCTTGAATAATTATGAACGATAATACTGCGACTCGTTAATTAATGAAAAACTCTTCATTATTTTATGGCTTCGTCAATCAGTATTATTTGATATAGAAAAAATAAAAATTTTAGTTCAAATATAAATTTCAGCTGAAATTGAATTTCCAGGAATAAAGCGCAGATTCTTTTAAAAACTTACAATTTTATTCTAAAAATTGATATAAATGACTTTTCCTGGAGAATTAAAAATTTTTTTCTATTACCGCTCGCACTTTTTTAGGTCGAGCGATAATAAAACGCACGGATAATCAGAACGACGCCGTGCGTTATTATCATTTTTATGCAAACTATTTGATTCCAGTGGGCTGCGTCGCGCCCGACGATGCGTGCAGCTTCATCTTTTTTCGCGTTTCACGGAACAACCTGTGACCAGTCAGATATGAAATTAAGATGAAAAATCGCGGACAAAGGTTGAAAGAGGCCAAGCATGCGGGACAAGAAAATGAAAATATGCACTGATTCGTCGGCAAATATTACTTTGAAAATGCGCGCAAGGCTGCTTTGTCTGCCGTTTGATTATCCCGCGCGTATCTCGAACGGTTGTTTGAACGAGTCAACATTTATATACTTCTTGTGATATAGTTTCTTTTTTTAATAATGAAATAAATGTATTAACGGTTTGCGTATGTTTGGTTTGTTAATGATTTGAAAATTTTAATTAGATTTGAAAACTAATTAAAATTTTAAGATCTTTACATAATTGATATTTATTAAAAGCAAATTAAAAATGATTAAATAATTTGTAATTATCTTCTATAATTACGTATGCTTTTACATAATTACACAAAAATTTGAGTGATATTACATTATTATAATAAATTCATTACGATTTTTAATTATCTTAGCATAAAAGTATCCATTAAGTAAAAAATTATTAAAATTTTCACATGAAATTATAATAAACGAAAGAACGCTCGACAGCAAATGTATCATAAAGTAATTTAAAAAAATGTGATGGGATTTTTCCGCTCGACATTAACGCCATCATTGCCACAAAAAACTAATAGCCCGCCAAAAAACCGACCATTCAACACTTGAAATCTGTTATTCCACGATCCTCGGACCTTTAACGACCATTATCAAAGTAATCGAGGATCGCCGTAAAAATTCATCCACCGGACGACATCCACCCAAACCTCCCGTTTCATTCCACCCGCATTAAAAAAAGAAAAGCCCGCAACCGAACGAAACAATCTCCGAAAGCTTGTTTACGACATCGTTGACCTTCCCCCCAGACGTTCCATTAAAAAGTCTAAAAAATTACTCGGGACTACGATCGCGTCCCCCTTAAGATGGGATTCCGGCGTTTTCGCTTCGAACATAACATTTTTCACGAGGGAGCGAGCGCCTCGAGCTCATCTCCCGCTTGCCTCCTGCGCGTAACGAGAATAAGCCTAAGAAGGAGGGAAAAAGGAGAAAAACGGGAGGAGAAAATTCGCGTCGCCGAGGCCTTTTACTGCTCCCCCGACGCGCGAGCGCGTAATAGCGTCGCTGCTCGTTTTCTTACGGGCCCTGAGCACACACTGCGCCCCCGTGTAACGAAATTTACGCGGTAAACAGATGTTCGAGAGGCGCGCGAGCCTGGAAATTGAGTGGGAATTTTTTTTGACGATAGGCGACGATTAATTATATAATCCGGCGGGGGAGCGTTTCATTTAATTCACAAAGCCGGCGCTCCGTATAATCCCGCAAAGCGGATACGGGATATTCCTCAGATCCTCGCGTATTACGACACTCGCATAATGATTTTCATCGAGGTAGACGGAACATCCAGTTAATATTCCCAAAGTATCGCGATTATCTCTCGCACTCTCCAGATATAAATTCTCAAGCTCAAGATAACCAGCTTCGCTATCTCCACGATTGATACTTCCCAGATCGCTTTTTGTCGCGACGCACAATCTCGATCGACTTTATTACCCTCCCCCATTCTGCGCTCGAATTATGCAACATGCCGATCGCTCCCTTATATAGGTAGCTGCACGGAGCCTATCTCCTCTCCTTTTGGAAAGTCGCGAGCGGCCTGAATACAAATGGAGCCGAGGCGCGCGCTTCTGGCTCGTCATTACCATTAATGAAGACGCAGGAGGCGCGATATTCTCTAGTCTTCGTTATATGAATAACTCAGGCAAGGGAGGAGGGGGAGAAGTTTTACCGGCTCTCTCTTTCTCTCGGCCGATCGTAATTCGCGATTTAAGTGATTCGTCGACTGCATGATTTATAATACAGCCTGCTGAGGACTGCAAAAGTTCGAGTAGGGGGTGGGGATGCGTGTCTTGAACTTTGGGATGATTATAGGAGGCGCTTGATGAGTGAAGAGGTGATAGAGGTGTGGTGGGTTTGCGTGAGGGGGTGGAGGGTGGAGGTGTTAATTGGGGGTGAAAATTGTAAAGGGGTGTTTTAGTTAATTGGGGTGGAAATTTAGTAGTTGAGTTGGAGAGACTAAGTAGGTGGGATGCGAGTGAATTTTTTGTTTTGACAGGAGTAAGTATGTATAATATTATTATTAGCTTATTTTTAGATGGAATGACAAAATTAAATTCAGTAGTTCTAAGAGTATTCAGAATTCGTATTCTGAATTTGAATAAGTGGGGAATGTTGATTTTGTAATGTTGAAGTAAGTGTTTGAAATAGGCATTTATTATATGTTAAAATACATTCTAGATTTTTACACGATTCATATATCATTTACAGCTATAAATGATAAACGAATTTTGTATAAAGAATTTATACATTTACAATGAAACAAAATAATGACTTAAAGTCGAATGTGTTACTATATGGAAATACTTTTATGAAGAATCTACAGATTTCCTGAAATTCTCATTTTTGATTTCTATTTTTATTTTAAATACTAAAAAATAAGCACTTATAAGTCGTTTAACAAGCTCACATCTATATATACAAGACAGATGGTGTAAGTAATACAATATCGATTTCTGCATCAAATTATAATCAAGTCAAAACACTCAAAATTGAAATAACGTAAGGTTCATTAATACTTAAATTACTTTAGTGAATTAGACATAAAAAAATATCTATATGCATAAACATTTTACTCAAAAAACTTTAATGATACGATTCTGAATAGTAACAATTATAATAAAATGCATTTTTTAAGTCAACCACGAGCGATAAATTTATTTTCTAAGTGTATTTTTAAAAATATTTCCATCTTTATAAATATATATCATGGAAGAATAATCAATATGTGCATCACGGTTTCGCAAGTATGAAGTGTTACGATTAATTGAATGACTGCATCGTTAATTAAAGTGACTGAAATAATTAAACAATTTATGAACTGCAATTATCCATTATAGCATAGGATATATTCTATAGGGTCAATGATAATTTATCCGAGCATTTTTGAAACAGCTGTAAATTAGTTAGGCACGCTCGCATCTAGTTAATTAGCTTTCAATAATTAATAACTATAATTGTGTTACAGTTAAGGCAGATATAATAATTTTGCTGCTCTTATTCTGCGATAAAATGTATGTTTTCATAAAGTGAAATAGCTGGTCATTACGAATGTGGAATTGATGGGGGAAAAAATTCGTTGACAGTCGGGGCCGGAAGTACAACCGCATAAGTATGCTGTAAAAAATTTTACAATCCCTTGCTGCTTGAGATTTTAGTCCAAATTTTAGTGCAGATAAAAGTTATATTTGCGGAGCGGATATATACTCAATTTAAGAAGATGTCTGTTTTTATTAAGTACAGATTCTTAATTAAATCTTTATATTGTCCCCGCCTATGACTTTATATTTCTCAATAAACATTTTTATTTACTAAATGTAACAGATATTAAATCAAAATCTATTTTTTATTCCTTAAAACAAGTATTCTATTCAACTATTCAAAAGTGTTATAATAATAATTGTATATAATCTATGAGATAAAATGTTTAATCAGGAAATGATTTTTTATAAGATTTTTACCATATTTTCGTTAGTCCGGACCAATTCTTTTAAATCAAATAACTTTAAATTTAAATAATTTTTTCGGATTACCCTATTACTTATAGAAAAAAATTATAGTAATATTCATAATATAGAAGTACATCATTACTACAGAACATAACTATAGAAGTATAGTTGATGCAAAGAAAAAAGGATTAAAACAAAATAAAAAATTTAAAAATTGTCATCTGATCACAGAATATAACCAAAATTTATTTTTTGATACAGTATGCGTAAAGTAGTACTTTATGTATTTTATACAATTTTTAAATACAATTAAAATCCACTATTTAAAGAATATTGTTTGTCACACATGCAAAAATTGATTCTCGCTGACTCGTTGTCTTCACAATAGTGATTATAATCAATAAATAGAGCAATTTCTTATCAAATCCTTCTAACAAAAAATAACATATTACTCAATCCAAAAAAAAAAAAAAATGATTTTTGAATTTTTTTTATATTATAATTTTAAAATAGAAACGTATTATCTCTATTAAAAATATTAACACTGAAATAAATGTTCCTAATAAAAATCCGAAAATATATGTATCAATAGAAAGATTTCCATTTGTACTAAAATGATATTTCGAATGTAATGTAGACTGTTGAAATTTGTTAAATTTAAGAATATCGTGTTGTTTCAAGATATAAATCCTAGAATACTTATCGTGCCAATGCTTTAAAATTCCTGAATCAATCAAACGCCTTACAACAGTATCAAAGCGGTGTACGAATGGGGATATTTTTGAGTGTCTCATAGAAACCCAATAATATAGTACAGGCTCCTTAACGAAAGTTATAATCCATTGACCATTTAGAGGTTGTCCAAAATTATAAGCTAAGAAATTTCCATAAAATAAATCAACACTACAACCCGTTACATTTGTATTGTCTTGAAACAATCGCGCTATACATTGTTCTAATTCGCTACTATTTCTTATTACAATTGCAGTAGACATTAAGCTTTGTAAAATTGAATCATTGCTGTCAAGACAATTTTCTTTACTATCATATAATACATGAGGTATTATTTTATGTTTAACTAAGTCCTCTAAAGTGTTTAAATTCAAATAAGTTTTTTTGTGTATGTAAGTCTCCAACAATTGCACTAACATTTTTGTGAAGAATGTAAAATGTACAAGGATCAAGCACAAGAAAAAAATTCTTTGAACGCCGTTACGAGGCTGCAATGTTATTGGTACACCAAACAAAATTTTTAAAATATTATAAGAATTCCAAATTTGCTTATCAAAATTAAATAATGAAGCCAAACTAATAATAAGCATCATAGTTATAACAAAGCTTAGTATAAATATAAAGTTAGATATCTTTAATTTATAAATCCCATAGTGTTTTACTATTATATTCTCCTGCATTATATAAAAAAGTGCACCTGTTTGCATATCCAATCTTTTCATATAAATGTCAGATTTGCCGCTAAAATACAAATTTAGATAAAGGTCAATAGATTTTGAAATAGAATTATCTTGATCATGATTTTTTAAATCGATTAATGGAATATTAAATTTCTCTGAAAGTGTATTATCGTAAAATATTGCGCTAACATTTATTGAAAAATTAAAAAATTTCATTAATGTTTTGAATACTGTAATATCTTTACCATCCATAACATCAAAAATATTATATGAATAATTATAATTTTCGATATAACAATACATTAAATACTCTCCAACTGCTGCGTTTAAAGTAAAACCGTAGAAATCGTTTAATTTATCAAAAAATAATTTATTAGTTCTTGAAAATATTGTTTTATTGTAATTTTTAGAAAATGGATTATACTGATGTATAATTATATTTGATTTTTCAGAAACAATTACATTATTAAGGCTAACAATTGTGTTATTTTTAAAAATTTCAACTATAGTAATGTATAAAAATTTATATTGCCAAGCAAAATTAAAAATCTGCAAAATATTTATCTTATTCAAACCACTATAAACGATAATAATTAATTTTGACTTCGTAGATTTATCGACAAAATGGTGTAAATAAACAATATAATTAATTAATTCTTGGATAACAGTTTTTTCTGAATCTTCGTTAATAAAAATAATTTTTAGTTTATTATTCTGATAATTCTGAATTAATGAATTATTTATTTCTTTTAAATAATTACTATCACCATGTGTTGATATAAAATCATTCTTATTGATAATTTTTACTGGAAATATATTGATTATGTTTTTGATAATTCCAAGATAAATATGGGAAAAATTTGATTTAGTATTTACAAATAACACAATTTCTTTTTTTGCATTTTTTGTTAAACTTTGTATGAAATCGGATTGTTGATTAGCTAAGACAGTATTGCAAAGTATAGATACATATATACACAAGGTTTTAAAAATCTGCATTACAATTACTACTAATAAACTAAAAAACTGATAAACTTATTAGTAAACAGTGCACCCGTATGTAACTGAATAATAATGTGTTTATAAATTCTTTTCTTTAAATATTACTAAAGAAAATATTTTTGCAAGTAAAAGCGAACGTTCTTAATTTATTTAAATCAATAAAACAATGAATACTTATTTAACATTTATGGTATTTTTCTTTTTAGCAGAAGGAATTTGGCCGCATTAAAAGTAATTTGAACCAAATTACTCGTTAAAAATATGTAAGTACACTAATATGCTATTTTTAGAAAATGGTCTTTTTATTTTTGTTGGTTTTTGTAATTGTATGCCAGTAGTAAAAATAGTAACATCCAAGTAAACAAATTAAAAGTAAAACAGTAAAAGTACTTTATTAATTTACTACTTAAAAAATTGTATACAAATTAAATTTATTGAATAAATTAAAATATACAGCAGAGTAGAAGAGCTTATGAAATGTGCAAGTTATATTTCAAATTATCGAACTTTATCGGTCTCACATTTTCTTTTCTCTGTAATTTTTTAATAGAACTTTCATTATTATGAAAATATAAATGAAAGAAGATTAAGCCGAACACGTAAAATAATGTCATTATCGAGTCGATAACACTGCTACAATCAAAATTCATTACAAAATAGATCGACCGTCATTTTTTACTTATTTTTACTCTTCTAAAAGTGGATTACAGCAATGTATAATCGATTCTTCAGTATTATGATTTTACATTTCATTTTGATCCTTTGTTGATCAACACTGCGTCTAAAATTTGTATTGTATCATTCTCGTTATATTTTCCAAAATTAAATTAACACTCTCAAACCAACCACATAAAACTGTCCACTAAACGAAACCGTCGAAAAACGCAATTAGCCCGCAGCGTCACCCGCTCCGATCATCCTTTATTCACGCGACATCTCGGCTCGATCTCCCAGCCTGCATGATTCAGCCCGTGCAATCGTGACATCCTTTAATCTCTTATTTGCAAAAACTCAACCAGAACCACACACACTCGTCCAGAAACGCGAAAAAAAGCGCGCAATCTCGACAAATCCGCGCGCCGATTAAATAAGAGTAGCACGCGCGCGTTGGCGGCAATTAGCCAATTTTAAATTCAATCGGCCAGCGCAGCTCGAGTTAATTACGTAGCGGCATTTCGTATGCGCTCGAAAAATAAAGCCGAGCCGAGCCCGACGATTGATTTCTCGTCTATTTAGAAAGTCCCCTCTATTATTTATACGGGCTAAAAAGCTCAACCCTCCTTGCGGGGGATCGAGGGTGCGGGTAAAAACTAACAGCCGCGAGACTTGGGATGTTGTAAGAAGGTGAATTGGAAATCAAGCGAATCCCCGGGGCAGCTCGGATGACTTAATTATTTTCGTGTATAAAGCGATTGGAAGGGAATTAGCAGGGCCTGTGGACAAGACTCGGAAAAACTATCAATTTGAAATTCAGATTTGCCGCTTTTGGAGCGGGCCTGCGCTGGTTACTGATTTTATGAGGAAACGATTGTTGTCGTTGTTAAAGCGAAATGATTGATTTAAACGACTTTTTGAATATGGAAACTAGACATTTCCATTTTGAATATATATTAGTGTCCAATGCGGTGCGCATATGCATATTTCATGTACCTTGAATGATAGTTTCTCGGCGTGCTTTCATCTCGCCATTGTTGAAACACATCTAAAACAAATTTCGACCTTTTTGCCGCGCGTTGAATTTCAGGCTCCTTTGTTTCAAACTCTGCATTCAAAAGCGACATATATTAGAGCGCAAAAGATCCTTCAAGCCGAGAAAGAAAAACGCAAAAAAAATTTTCGCTCCCACATCTTTAACCCGCGTTCTTTTCACTTGCCTCGACATCCCACCGCGGTCTTAATATTCCGCTCTCCCCCTTTTGCACCTTTAACCCTTGGCCCAGAAAGCCGGGGGCATGTTTAATTCATTATATCGAGTGGAGCGTTTAGTCGGACCCCTGTTTCTCTTTATCCGAGAATTTCACTCCGGCCATACCGGCAGCTGGGTGAATCTTCTTATTTCGCAGGTGCGCATTTTTTCCTCCTCCTCCTCCGCTCCTTTTTTTTTTACTTTTAACCCCTTTTCTCGCGCCGGCGGAGGAGGGAAATAGCCCGGCTCTTCTCGCGTCTCTTTTCTCTTTTCCGGCCGCTCGCTCGCGCGCGAGTTAACCGCGTTACTTTTCTTTCTTGGCTTTCAGCTCTCGCTCGGCCTTTGTGTGCCCCGGTCTTTTCTCCCCTCCTTCGCTGCTGCGAACGACTGACTATTATTATAGTCTTTTGCATTTACATTTGTAGCTTTAGCGGCGGGGTTATTATTTCTTTTCTTTCTTTGGGCTATTTTGCGAGGTAGAAAGAAAGCTTATAATAGATGTCATAATTCGCGTCGCGCGTTTATAAGAAGATGAGCTGAGGATGCTTGGCGTGCCGGTATGTTTGGGCTTTATTGTAGCGAGTTTTGTTTTCGGACAGAAAGGAATGATTAGTGTGATTTTGGGTTATGTGGGGTGATGGTTTTTTTAATAAAATGAAAACATTTGAATTTTTGTGTTTTTTTAACTCGAATATTTTCTGTGATTTGATGCCGTTTGGAATCAATTGAAATTTTTGAAAAAATGTAGTATTTTCAAAGTTTATTCCGCTGTTCAAATTCCGCTGATAAACAACGTCACTTTAAATAAACTTTTTCCATCATATGTGTAATTTAAAAGAGTAAACGAAAATCTTCAAAAAAAGTAAACGTTTTATGCTCTATCTGATAAATATATAGACTTTTTATTTTTAAATTTAAAATTTTGATTTTTGAATTTTAATGTTCTTTTTACAAAACTTTTGCATTTTACTAAAATCACTTTAATGAAAGCAAACTATTTTTTAATAATACAAATATACGATAATAATCAAATCCTATATTATCACTATATTTCAAAATATCATAATTCGAGCTCACAGTCATCCCTCATCAAGCACAGTCGACTCATCCCGATAAAAAAAATCGAACACCCATTATTAAAGATAAATCACAGCGAAGCTGAAATTTCGCAGCTTTTGTATTATTGGGCGGCGCTGAAAGGACAACTTTTGCTCGATACAAGCTTGGCAGCTGCCTGTACATTATTTAACTGAGCACAATGCGTCCGATAACTGATAAATCCGAACTTCGCATAACGAGACCGCACGGCCAAGTGTCAAATGTAGCATTTTTTTTTTTCATCGGAGGGTCGGGAAAGAAATAAAATGACACGCAGCTAACCGCATTGTTATTTTCGATGTGTGCGCCAGCACGCGAGGGACTGAAGGCTGTGAATATAAATCCCAATTTAATGACGTTTGGAAGAAGTAATTGCGATGGGGTGGTACGAATGGAGCTTGAATGATGCAACATGAATTTATTTCGCTTTTTTGGGAAATACAAATTTTTGGCGCGTAAAAGTAAAGGTATTTTCGTGTTGCCTTTTATGTAGCGATTTAGTTAAAAGCTGATGTGTGACGTTATCAAAATTCGAGCGCGATTCTGAGTATCGAAAAAGCTCTTTAGATAAAAAAACCAGATGTGTGAATACATTTTAAATATATTTTTAAAAGAGTTACATGAAGTTTTATAACGATTGACTTTTTGTATTTTCAGGCTTCATTTTATTTCTAAAAACATCCTTTTTTAGGTTTTAACGAAATAAAGCTGTGCCCAGTTGTTACTTACAAAGTTCTTTTCAACAAATATTTTATTATGCATTAATATACTGCTGCTATATTATAAAATAGAGTAAAATGCGTTATGTTTTCGTTCCATTAAATTATGCAACGTGTAAGGTTAGATTATTAATTTATTCGAACAGCATACCGTAGAAAATTAAATAACGGTGTCTCTGGAGGAAACAGGGGAGAAAAATAAAAAAGGAAGTATACGTAGAAAAAACAGTAAATTAGATGAGAAATAAATAGATGCAATAAAAGTTAAGCAGCTACTACTATGTTAAAGCTTTTGTAGTTTATAAGTTTATTTTTTTTTATTTATTTATTTAATAATATACTCGGGCTTAACGCCCATTTTATAATTATAATAGAATTACAATAGAATTTATAAAAAAAAGACAAACCAATCGTCCCACTCATCATAATCATTTGCATAATTACAAGCCCTATCAATTAATGATCTATCATTTAAGTGATTAGCCCTTAGCTGCACTGTAAACGTACCACCGGTCGAACGCAACGATCTAGCAGATACCCGCAAATGTGCCCGTCCTAACAGACTAGGTCCTTCTACATAGCTACGGAGCAGCTTAAACAGAAAGAAAACGTCCTGATACACTCTGAAAGATCTCTGAAAGATTGAGAAATGTACAGATCCCCGCGCAGCCCTCGCGATATCATTATAATCATGATCAATGCGATCCATTGGCCATCTTCGCCGCTAGAGTTCGCAAAAACCTGTTCTGCACCGACTCGATCCTATCTGACTAACAAGCGAAAAATGGTGACCAAACAGGAGAGGCATACAACAATGTGGGTTTAACCAAGGCCGTATATAGGGTCACAAACGTTTCCGGTCTATTAAACTATCTACAAGTACGCAGTACAAAATTTAACATTTTTATAAATTTATATTTTTTTACATTTTCACATTTTTATAAGTTTATAAATTTTTAAAATTTTTAATTAATTGTCAGAGGTATTTGAAAATTGAATTAGCTCGAAATTTTGTTACAATTCACAATGTTTTAATTTAGGAGAAAATAAAGTGACCTTTATTGGACATTTTTGTTTCGAAAATAATGCTTCGACTTTATAGTGAAAAACGAAAATTAGATTTACAACAGCGCTGCTTTAAATTATTCCAATAAAAAGTTAGTAATGCAATTAACATTAAATTGTTTATAAACTTTACTAGATCATACTAGATTAGATTAACTACGGTTGGAGTTGTCAACAAAAACAATTAAAAAAACAAAAGAGCACATCTTCTTAACCAATCAAACAACGAATAAACTGTCAACAATAAAATACACATTAATTTTTTATAAAGGGGAAATAGTTTGCATCCATTAGAAATCGTACCCTACCTATTATACACACATACATACACGTTTACAAGCGACAATAAACATAATATTAAAAATTCTATTTTCTTTCAAAACTAAACCTAATTTTTTAAAAAATTTTCCTTTCAACCCCAACCTTCCCTCCACTAAAAAACCATTCCCTTCAACCTTAACCAAATCATAAACAAATCTTTCCAAACCCTCATCCCCCCTTAAAAACAATATCCCAGCAACAACCATCGCTCCACCCCGACCGCATCTAATCTCACCCTCGGCGACAATTTTCAAAACAATTTTATCCGGCCCTCCCGAGCAGAAGGTAACGCCGAGCTATAGGGGAGCGCAAACGTGGCTCCGGCCAGACACGTGAAAGGTGAAATAGAGAGGCTGGCCGTCCTACACTCAGCTTTCTCTCTCGAGCGGCCGTTCATTTGTTTTTTGCGTCTGACACCCGCTGCCGCTGGGTAAACCACAAATCCCCCGATTCCCACGGGAGGCGAGCTCACGACGAGGAGAAAAAAGGAATAGGAGGAGGAAGAAGCTGAGCGCGTGCAGCTATCGCCGCTCTCTAAACAATCGCGCGAGTTTCGCGGAGGAGTGGAAATGGGTGTGGATCAAGGGAGGGATCGCGGAGTTAAGAAGTTTTAACGAACACGTGAGGGATGAGGAGGCGGCTGTGTAAAGTGCAGAGCTTTCTTTAATTGCCCTTTCGGACGGGCTTACGGAGTTGCGGGGGTGGGTTTTTTGTTTGGTGGTGTGGGTGCTATCATATTTGGAAGAGGGAAGTTTTCGGGTGGGTGAGTCGTTAGCGAGTCGAGGGAGGGAATTAAATAGATGCTTATTAGGATTTAAGTAGGTTGTTTTGTTAAGAAAATAATTTTGATAGTTGGTTAGGCCCTAATAAATTTTCAAAGATCAGGCCTAACTAATTAAATTTCTACTTGTGACAAGTGGTAAAAGTCAAGAGCTGCGTTTGGTATTTAGTAGCGTCCGGAAACTTCACCTTTTTAGATCCTGTATATTTCACAGCGCCATGCATACTTCAGCGTAATTTTGAAAATGAGCTCGGAGATTTTTCAAAATCCGCTGTCTGAAACCAGACGCTCCCTCGAGCCTCGCTTATTTACGAAAGAAGTAGCTATTTTAAACCCGCCTCAAACCGAACCATACCCTTTAAACATCCAGCAGATATTCCCTCAAAACCCTCTATTCAGCCATCACTTTTTCCCTCGCAACTATCCATCTTGTCCAAACAGCGATTTAGTTTACACCGCGAGCCGCGCGCGCGCGCCGCTTTATCAATTCCGAAAACTTCAAAAATTCAATCTAAATTGAAACATCAGTCGGGAGAGCGAACCCCGATCGAACGAGAATGCAGTTTCCCAGGAAAAATCCTGGCCCCGTGCATTAGCGCCGCAGGGGGGTGAGAAGAGGAGGCGCGGAGCGATCGATTACCGTCGATTCTCCTCTCTGGCAATTTCTCCTTGCTAACGATGGTATCGATCACGCTCCAATCTAATTTTACAACGGCATCCCGCGCGGTCCGGCAGCTCGCGCAGGAGTAACAAATACATCACAAGAGAGCTCTGGCTCAAAAGCAAGGGTAAAAAATTCCGTGTGAACTTTATCGTAGGCAGGCACATTGCGAATAATCAGAGCGCGAACTGGCGCGCTCTCTCGTAAAGAGAGAAAGCAGAGAGCGCGAGTACGAGTATAAGAAGCTCGACTTATATATACGGGCGCAGTTTACAAAGCACTTCTGTTTATACCAGGGGGAGAGCGCAGCCTGCTAATTACAGTGTAGCTGGCAAGAAAGCCGCTGCGTAAAGAAAAAAAGGTGCGCGCGCGCGACAAAGATGCTTGGGGCGGCCGCAAAAAAGGACGTCGCCGGGCGACGTCGTTATCATTTTCGCTCGCGGCTCGCTTAATCCGCGGGGGTTAACGAGGGATCAAAGGGGGCCCGGCCCGGCTGGTTTATACAAAAAGCCAGCCAAGATTGCCGGCGCTTTAGCGCTAAGGATAGGTGTCGCGAAGCCGGCTGCGCGACGCTACTTTGCGAGAATTCAAACTGCGGGTTAAGGAGTGGCTTGTGCTGTGGGAGGAGAGTCTTGTGGTTTGAAGTTCATGACTCGTTGTGATTTTTCTGGGATGGCTCGTGCGTTTGGTTGCGAGATCGTGCTATGGGACTTGTGGTTTCTAAACTTGTTTTCTACGGATTTGCCATTATAGTTTGATGATTTAATTTATGGTTTGATAATCGTGTGTAATATGTGTATTTGTTTGTTTGCAATATTATTAATAAGGAATAATAGAGTTATATACACGGTTTAAAACACGCGTGTAGTCTGTTAACATTTTTCGTCTGTTAAAAAATTGTATGTCATTTTTGAAAGTGTCCGTAAAATTCGATTTTGACAGACATTTGTCCGTCAATTTTCCGTTCCGCGAAATGCGCCGCGAGCAGTGCGCTCAGAGAGTGTATCTAGTCTCTCTGCGTGTGCGCTAGAGAGGTTAGGTGTGTTATTGGTGAGGTTTGGCCTGTTATTAACACTTCTGATAAATACATAAGCTATATAATAAAACAACAATTTAATAACATAAAGATTATCAAACTTCAAGTTTTGTATTATTGTAAATGTTATGAATCTTATTTATTAGATAATGAATATCACATTCTAACAGAACATTACATTGTATAATTCTAATAGGAATAAAAACTGTTTTTTTATAATAATACCTATTGTTCATTTATTTATAAATAAAAAATAATCGATAAAAAGTATTGTACTAAAAGTATATTAGATAATACTAAAAGTAAGTTCACTTGTAATTACAGTTCATTGACATACAATGTCTGCTACTTATGCGTCAAAATGTGTATGTTACATGTCTTAAAGACATTTTGTCTGTTAAAAGTAACAGACATTCTGTCTGTTAATATTTCTAACCGTGTAAGAGCATAAATCATCGGAAACAGATGATAGAAGCTTTGCGCTATACTGAAAAATTGAAAATATACTTAAATGATTGAAATAAAGACATCTACCTTTATGTAACTTTTTATAATTTTATGAACCCTTTTATACAATTACTCACTGTGGGTTCAGTTTATCTCCGTAAGTACAACAAGAAATAGTGAAAAGGCGTAGTAACGACCGCATATTCACATCTTAGGCGTTATCCTCTACAGCGTTAGTCGAGTCTATAACTATTGACGTATCACTAACTGTACTGATTATCGAAATGTTCACTTAAAATGTATAAATTTGTGGTGATTCGTGCTGTTTGAATAGTATTCTGCAGAGATTGCATTTGAATATCTCATGTAGCACACGTCGTTTTTGGAACGTTACAGGAATGTACTTTTATGCATTGTTTCACATATATGTATGGCAAAATTGTTATCAAACACGAAAAGTCATTGTATTGGGAGATAATCTCAAGGTCTTCTGTGTCGATTTTAAGAGTAAACTAAATCAACTACTTTACATGAGCTATTTTTGATTATTTAGCCTTATTAAAGGGTTTTTATTGTATTAAATATTAAAAATAGCCTTGGAATGCTTTTTACACAAAGTCTGAAAGAAAATCTAGGTTTTCTTGATTGGTTTTTTACGAAAAAATAAAAGTCTGGCATAGTGGCTGATAATAATTAATGGATAATAAATATTGGCATCTGAAGTAAAATTAAGCTGTATGTGATCTTTTTTTTTTAATTTAAAACCTAAATTAAAAATTGGAGTACTTTTAATGTTTGCTCGATTCACTGTAAGATGAGTACTATTTTGTTTCTATTTTTTAAAATAAGTCAATTATTATTTATGTTTTAGTTTAAAGTAAATAGTTGGAGTTTTAAGTCTCTAGCAAAATGTAGCTAGTATTAACTGTTGATTACTTTTAAATTAAACTGTAGTTTTTTTTTTTTTCGCGAGTTTAATGCGGCGACTCTACAATATAAAACATTTTTTTTTATTTTAAACTAAAAAATAAGTTATGTTCTACTTACTGTTGACATGATTAGTATACTGTAATAATTAGTGTATTTATATCATAGTGTGCTATAGGAGCAATAAAAAGATTCCAATGTATCAATTAGGATTTAATTTGAACAGAAGCTTTACACTTTTAATATTATTTCAAATTTTTATATTTACTACAACTTATATGGTGTCAAATACCGCTGTACATTACAGTAATAAAAAGTATCTGACTCTATTTAGCAAGGGAAAAAATGCTAATTTTATTAACTGTAAATCTATTGTAATTCTGACTTCAGATGATGAATTATGTAACGCAGGTGTAAGTGACATTTTTAAAAGTATTTCCTCAAGTATTCTGATATTTTCTTATGATAGTTCATCATTAAAATTTAATATTAAAAGTAGAGAAAATTTAATTTTACAGGAATATTGTTTTATAATTATAATAAGTAAAAATATTACTTTAAATAATCTTACTTCGATATTTAAGCAAAATAATATTCCATGGAATTATGAAACAAAAATCTTCATTATTTGTACTTGCAATTGTACAATAGTTGATTTATTAAAAACATTTGTGAGAGCAATGATTTCTGATGATCTAGTGAATTCATTCATTATTGATGTTCACAATGCTGTAGGATACAAAGTATGCGCTTCATCAAAAATGGTAGAAAAAGTTGATCTGTTAGATCTTGTAATTATTGAACCCTTTAATCAGCATTGTCAGGTGAATTTTCATGGCGAAGAATTATCAATTTTTATGTATAATAATCCACCGATGGCAGAAATTAAAGATCATTCTAAAGTAGTCAATGATCAATTAAAGGAAGAAATCAATAGTATTAATCAATTTCTAGGCTTAGAACCAGAAATTATGAAAACATTAAAAAAAAAATTTAATTTTAAGATTAATGTGATTTATTCTTCAAGATATATCCGTGAATTTAAAAACGTATCTGACACTGAGATAGCTTTGGCACTTCTAAAAAGAGAAGAAATAAATATAGTAATGAGCTGTCAGCATATTGCTCTATTTAATCGCTTAAATTACATTGCTTACTCGCACCCAATATACGATGGAATTGCTTGTCTTGTTATTGATAAATCTGTATTCAGACAAAATTACATTCTGAATCTTTTTCAAATATTGAAACCTACGGTTTATTTAGCTATGCTAATAATTTTTTTAATTATTACTTCGATTTGGATTACTATTTTGGAAGTTACTCAAGCATACAAAAAAAGTTATGGCTTTGCTGTTATGAATCTCATTCTAGCCTCGAGTAAAGGAGTCATGTATGCGTAAGTAATTTTAATTATTTATTTATTTTATTTATCTTAAACAGGCTTAAGTCCTCAACTTAAAATTTAAAGTAGATGATTCTTAATAAATAAGCACTCATTCATTTCATCGAACGTATAGTTTCTGAGATGTATTCTCCCATGAATTCAGAGGCTTATTTTTTTTTTTATGTATAACAGAATTTTAGTAGTAATTTATGGTCGAAGTTTGTTTGTTATCCAATTTTTAAATACAAAATAATAATATTATTCTATTATTGATCATATCTTTATTTTAAATATGTTTTAAATATTAACTTAATCTAATAAAAATCATTATAAATATTACGAATAAATAATTAATCACAAGTGTAAGCAACTTACATAAACATTTATTTTATTATTTTAAAAATTTTTCCATGAAATATGCCATCATTTATTATTATCTAATTTATTATTTTTCAGTACTTTTCATAAAATATCAGAAAAAATTTTAATTTCGACATACTTGATATTTAATCTTATAATCTGCAGTGCACTGGAAGGTAATCTCATAAATATATTTAATAAACTGGATAACTTTTCCCGATTTGAATCTTTTGCTGAGTTTATTGATTCACAAATTCCCGTTTTACCATATCGTTATGAAATGTGTGTTTTTTTTTTGACTGATAGTACATTAAATATATCACCTGAATTTAGAAAATTTGGAGACAGAATTATGCACGCACTCAATTTAACAGGGAACATTGGTAACAGAAACTTTTTAATTAATAATTTTGATAAATATGCTTTGCAAGGCTTTGCAATCCTGACGACACAGCAACTAGCTAAGAAAAAGATTTCAGAAAGTATGAAGTTCAAAAATGGACGGACATCATTGATTTTGTTAGACATTATTCCTTACGGAATAGCTCCAATGACTTATGTGATGAACCCAAAAATACGATTTTTACCGCAAATAAATAATGTAATTTTAAATTTAATGTCTTCAAATTTAATACCAAAATGGTTCGACGATTCGGTTGATGATCATTTAAGGCAAATGACAGTGAAATTAGAAAAAACAAAAGACGTTCACACTTTGAAATTAGAAGAGTTACAAATATGTTTTATCTTATACTTATTAGGTATAGCTTTGAGTTTTGTTACATTTATTGCTGAATTTCTTTTTTACAAGTTAAAGGAATTTTTAGTTTAGAATATCTTACCATAATTAAAGATAAGACACTCCGGTTTTCAAAACGAATGTTGTGTTATGTGTTGATTTCTCCTTATCATTTTCTGTTCGTCGTTTCTGCAACGACGTGAAGCTTTTTTTATATAGTACATATAAATTTCTTTTTATAAGTACGCCTAATCTTTTTCATAGAGATATTTCCAGATGCTAACAACTTGTAACATTTTTCTAGTTCACTATGGAATACATTATTAAAATGGGGCAATGGATTTTTTGGTATGTAACGATATCAATGACTGTATGTGAATAACTTTGTAAAAACAATTTAACGAATTTTTGAGATATAAAATATTGTTTTAAGTACATGGGTGCAAAGTTTCAGAGATGATTAGTCAGATGCAGCAAATTATGAAAATTCAACAGGTACTAATCTGCAAATTTGTTAGAACGGCGTATAATATTTTTTAAATATATTGGGACTGGACTGATTTTAGGGGACATTCAAGATTAAAATTGAAAATTAAAAGTTCTTAATATTATTAAAATTATAATTATTGTTAATGTAATATTTATCTGACTTAGGCTTAATAACTTTCACTTTTACTTTTTTTAAGCTAATGATTGTAAGTTCTAAAATTTTCAAAAATTACAATTAAAAAGAACATTTTTCAAAAATATTGTAATTCAGAATATTATGCAAATAAAACATTTTTCACAAGAAAACTTAAAACCAATTAATCAAAATCGGAAATAAGGCTGTCAATTTCTATCGTTAGAAGAAAAATCTTTTAAAAGTTATTTGCGAAAGCGGAAAAATGAGTCACACTCCTGCATGTTGTCCTTAAGAATTAATAATTAGAAGGTGAACAAATATAAGCAGTTTAACAATAAAAAAAAAAACTATCTGAATTTTGTTATTATTTACTCCAAGAAATTTTTTCTATATAAACAGTAACTATTCTTATGAAGCTAATATGTAACGTTATAACATTGTATAATAATTTTTCCTATACTCGCAATAAATTTTACCAAGACATCTCTCCCATCGTACGCCGAAAATTTTAATCTACATTTTCCCAATAAAATTTAATTCTCAAATAGCCATAACGACACCACCTCGCCCATCATAAACAAATCTCCTATTTCATCCCAAATGCCTCTCGGTCCCGCGTTCACACATCGGCCGCAGCCTCCCAGCTCTCTCTCTCAGGCTCTCCGCTCTCGATAGAGAAATGCTCGCTCCTCGAGACGCTCACCGTCTATACGCGGTATAACTACAAATGACCCCATAAAACGGCCGTAAACCTCGCGCCTGCGTCTCTCCCGCGGAATACGCGCGTTGCTTAACGCCGCGCGCTATATAACGCTTCCGCGCTACATAATAGACAGAGGCAGGCGAGAGAGAGAGCCGAGGCAGCAGCTGCTACTGCTGGAATTTTCATTTTTCCGGTCGGCCTGGCGGAAAATCATAACCCCGCGCTCTCGCTCAGGGCAAAATGCACGGCTGACCGACGCCGCGCGCTCGAGCTTCCGCCCTTTAACGCAGCTGCCGAGCTGGCTGCTGCTTCTTCTAGCGGCGAGCTGCTGCTGTTACAGCTGCAAGAGCATTTCTCACTTTTCTTGCGAGCGAGAGTCTACTCTCTCTCGTCGGCGTCGGAGAAGAAACGGATGCGTTTTTTCGCGACTGCTCGGGGAGTTGTTGTTGCTGGAGGTGCTGTAGGAGCCGATCGGGCGAAACTAGTTGCAGCTGGGGAGGGTGAGTTGCAGTGGAAAAACTGAGAGGTGGCGAGTTGGGGTGGGAAGGAGAGCTGAGCTGTGTCTTGTCTTGATTAAAGCGGAGGTGTGATAAAGAGGGATGGACTTGCTGGAGAGATGAGACTTGCTGTGGGATGCTGGATAGAATTTTGGATTTTTTGGAGGATGGGTTTGGATAGGTGGTGAGGTGATAAATGGACTGCTAGGGATCGAAGAGCTTTTGAAATTGATATAAAATTGACGGATAAAGTATTGTTTGTTAGATATGTTTATTTGATCTGCTTCGGTATGATCAAAGAAGTTTATTGAAAATTTCAGACGATATCTTATGTAAATATAGAAATTTATTTAAAATTAATCAGTCTTTATCAGCTTTGAAATTCTGTTAAACCCTAACTTACATTTGGCACACTCAATCATTTTAATAATAAGGCAGCCTATAGTTAAATTCTAATTAAAGTCTACTAAATTTTTCTTCGAGAGATTTAATGAATTCTTCCTTATTTATAATTTCTTCAGTACTACTACTCGCAGTAGATACTGCAAAGTTGAGTCAGACACGTTACACCTAACAAAAACTCATTTTCGAAAAATCACTCAAACTTAAACTCCCAATTAAAAAACAAACCTAACCTTTCACCCCTTTACCCAGCACCCTTAAAAAGGACAACCGTCCAACCCTTTCAAAAACCCCCCACCCACCCGACACGCACTTCCGCAGCGTTACGAGCCGCACACACTAACCGTCCACCTCTCGCACCCCCTCACGCATCCACCCCGAGTTTTAACGCTATACACACACGCAAGCTGCGTAAACGTCCGCGCTGCAACGCGCGAGCGACAGAGAAAGACAGAGGCGCGCACGTGCGTCACACGCGGTGCGATCGACGTGCCTCTCAGCCTGCCTCTCTCGCGACGCTTGAAATGAATGACATTAAATTTAACGTTACCAATTTATCGAGCCTCCGTGCGCGCGAGCTCCAGACTTTGACGCGCGCTCGGCCTTTTCCCGCACCGCAATATCCGTCCGCCCCCGCGCTGAAGGCCGGTTATTTAGAGGAGGCGTCCGCGAAATGGAAGTGCGCCGGGAAATTCATCGGGGCTAGTGTCGATTCTCGCTGAAATCTCTGAGCAGTTTTGCACGCGTTGTTTTGAAAATCCTCGCGTTTAATAATTCCACATAGACGTAACCGCGTGCTTAAGCAGTCTGAAAAATTGCGAGGAACAAGAGGGGACATTAGCGCGTCGGGGCACGTATATACGTTCGGCTAGCGTTCGACGCGCCGCTGCATAATATATATTACCCTCTGCGCTAGGATCCGCGTGTGCACACGACTGGCCGGTAATACGAGTGCAGCCGCGTAATTGATTGTACGTAGCGCGTAGCGGTTTGGCAACCGTTGCTCGGAAGTGCCGCCCACGCCTCTGCAATTAGGCCGAAGTAGGCAAAATATTCCGTCTAGGTAATAATAACATTCCGCACCCGTCGCGAGTGTTTGTATATATATGTATCCATCTGCTAGGCGCGGGTGACAGAGAGAAATCTGTGCGTGGGTGGTGAGTGGTATTGTTGAGGTATTCGTCGTGTGTGTGTGGATGTAGTCTGTGGCTTTGGCTTGGGTCGCAGCGCGTTACTTATACATGACTGAGCGTCGTTCGGATAGGCTGGGCTCGTCCTACTTCCAGGTATACGTGTGTACTGGTCAAGTTTACAGCTCGGCTGGCTACGGGCAAAGCAGTCGGCGGCCTTCTGAGCTGTGATCTGTGTATACGCGGCTGTAACGGGACGATGGGGGTCTATTCATTGGGAGCGGGTGGATGCAGGCGTGATTTCGATGATTTATGACGAAAATATGATGAGATTTCGAAAGTGTAATTATTGTAACTGAATAAAGGAGAGATCCAAAAAAGGATACGCAAAAGTAATTTACCCTGGTAGAAAATTGACCAGATTCTGGGCAGAATTTCTGGTCATGAAACGTTAAAATGAGACTTATCTAGAAATTCCATTCAAAGCATTTCCAGAATTTTTAGATAAGTGTAATTA
>UELX01000754.1:0-62360 GCA_900480035.1 Eupelmus urozonus
GCCCTGGGCTATCTCGGGCTGGTACGGTGTGTACTGGGTTGTCCTGGGGGATCGGTTGGAATTATAGTATTTTAAAATATAAACTTGATGATTTTTTTTGTTTCTTTTTTTTTTTAGAAAAGTAAAAGAAAAGTTTTTGTATACAATATAAAATTTTTTGATTGCTTGTAATAAATAGGTATACAACAAAAATAATAACAAAGATTTACCATCCAGGATTTTCGAAAATATTTCTCATAATGGTATGAGGGATGCAGCAGTTGTAGTATCCCATACCGATGTAGCTTCTCCATACTTGATTTCTATCAGCGATCTCGTTGATTCTCTTTATCAAATCGAACTCGGCTGAAAAACGTGAACAGAAAGAATTTGATATGAACTCTATGTATACATCAGTTGAGCAATCAAGAACTGAACTTTGCGGGGGAACGTTGGGCAATTAACTCTTGTAAAAATAGTACGGCACTTTTTATTTTTCGCGCGAGTTCACCGTCAGTATATAGCCGTAAGTCCGATGAAGCTTCGCTTTCGGAACATGAGAGTGATCCGATGACCTCTGATAACGAGGGGGAGCAATTTTTTTCAGCCTTCTCCGTCGCCTGGTAGGCCTTATTCGCGAGATTTTGTAACGTTGAACTTCTAAGCGAGGCTCCAAGGAGATAGTGTGTGACATGTGTGATATTCGAAGTATATATCGAGTGGTTACTTTATAATTCTGTTGAGTTATTTTAAAGAAGTTTAAAATAATTCTGCAACGGTGAAGAGTAAAATAGTCAAATAATAAGCGGACTTTTGCACAAAATTTTCTACTCATATTCAATAAATTTTTCAATGTTAGACAAGTCAAGAAAATATACAGGTGAAATCGTTGAAAATTTTAGTCAAAGAAATGTCGAGAAAAAGTATTTTAAATTCTAGCTAAACCCGTTTCAGTTATATAAGTATCAAATCAATTGCAAAACAATCCACGGCAATCCATAGTCTATTATAAATTTTTGCATAATCTTTCTAACGCTTTCCGGCTCAGCATTAGAGGCTCAGATTAGATACTTTAGCAACAGACAAGTTGACCCCCCTCGGCGCAGTATCTACCAGTATTATCATTTAGCAGAAACGGTCTCGTGAGTGGTCACGTTTTTATCTTGACAGCGATGTTATTTTCATCTTCGAGCAAAAAAGATCAACGCGAATCCATGGAATATTTTATGCTAACGACTCATCGGGGGTTGGAAAAATTTCTGAATCCCGTTATCGCTTTTTGTATTTATATACTTACTCACTGGCTTTTCAATATTCAGTTCTTTGTTGTGGAGGATTTTCGAGGGAACTGCCTTTTGCGTAAGTTCTTCCAAGGACTGAAATAGCAAATAGTTCATGGTTAGTATATATGCTTTATAGCAATTCGATGCAGGTTTTTGAAATGTGGAGCATGATTGTAAATGGGTTAATCGTAATAGTGACGTTGCTGGCAATAAAGATTATTTTTCCTTGTTTATCTTGTTATTATGAAATATTATTTTATTTTGATATTCGAAAAATAGAGCATCTTTATTTTAGGTCAGTAAACTAGGTGATACTGGATGCTGATCATTTGATCGTTTTATACGTCAATCTTTTAAAAGATTATCAGTAATAAACAGCTAATTCTTAGTATAGTGTGAAGTTTCACGCTCCATAAGTGTAGTGAGAAGTTAATGAAGTTAGTAATTATAATTAAATAGTAAACTTTATTAATCACTTGATAGCAAGTCGCATGAAAGCTAAAACACAAACTATCAACACTATCGGAAATCCAGTTAACCGAATAAAAAAAAACATTTCGACGCGATACTCGCAATAAAGCGCCTCAGTCATATAATCGCAATCACCTTAATTCCAAGAACTTTGAGCATTTCCGCCTGCTCATGTTCCCTGGGTCCAATGTGCCTCGTCTGGAACTCTTCCCTCGGCGGAAAAGCCTCCTCGAATTTTCCGTAGCTCGCTCCTCCGAGTCTCAGGCCACGCGAGTGTTTTTTTGCGCCCTCCCGTACGAGGAGCAGCCGCGAACATCGTGCTAGTCTTAGAGTCGATTGCATCACTTGTAGTTTCTGGTAAAAGACGTATCAGTTATATAGTTTTTTTCTTCTTGGATTGTCAATGTGGCTTGATATAAGTGGAAAGAGATAAAGACTTTTGGGAGAATGTACTGAGATCACGTTTTGAGAAAACTAGCTAATAATATACAGCTAACATATAATATAAATTAATAAATATCAGAACTATTACAAGAATTATTGTTAGCAACACGAGGAACTATCAAACAAAAATATAAATAAATTATGAAACAACCCTGTTGAAAAAAAAAAACCAATAGTAAACAGTATACTGGTGCAATAACTCACTCTGCACCAGTTTTTATTGGTTTATTTCAACAGAAAACTAGCTAACAAAGTATATCACACATAAAAATATTTGTCGTAAATACCACGATCTCTCTTAAAAATCTTGAAACAAAAAAGCACTTTCACTTTGTCCAATTGAATCCGTTCGCCACTAGCACAGCATAGCCGCCGCGATAAACGAAATGAAAATAAAATCAACAATACCCACTTACTTCGTTTTACTCAACTAATTCTCTTGCAGCGACACTAAAAAAATGTCAAGAGCGCGCGCACTTTGATCAGCAAAAGAGCCCTTGTCCCAAAATTTCAATCTCTAACAACAAGAGCAGCAAGTTTCAGTGCGAGAGGCGCGATAAGGGGTGGCAGGCATATTCCGTTATTTCGTTAAATTGCCGCACCGAAAATTCAGACGCGCGACTATGTCGCGGCTGCGAGTTCCTCTGGATTTTATATAGTTTATCCCTCTCTCTCTCTCTCTCTCTCTCTTTCCGATATCGCCCATTTGATGTCACAACAACTCGGATGATTACGCCGGCTGAACTTGTTAACCCTGTATATGTATATACACTCGCGCGCTTCTCGGAGAACGGCTAATTCTAAAATGTAACGTGGCTGCAGTTTATTTTTGGCACTCGGAAAAGATCGAGCATGAACGTGAACAAGTAAAGTCTACCTGAAGTTTGATAGACGCTGTGGAGCTTGCAGGATGATCAACCGATCGTCAAAATTTATTATTATTCGATATATACTTTGGATAAGAGATCGAAAAATCTCGGAACAGGCTTGCTCCGATGTTGACAGCGCGGAAAGCGCCGAGATACTAACTTTGAAAAATTCGTTTTTACCGCATTTTTCCTTAGAAAGTTAGGCATAGGAGAATAATAAGGAGATCGGTGAATCAGACCAGTCGGTTAATGGTTTTATTATATATATCCTTAGGGACCCATAGTTACTCGGGACTCCGGGAGGTGCCCACTCGATACATGTAGGGAAATTTCCATATTCCCGCGTGCGGCGCGCGTTGCGCAAATGTTAGTAACTGTTTGTAACGCGCTGCTATTAAGCAGCAGTTGGGGGAAATGTATACTTACTTATGATGCTTATATATTGTTTGTGTATTTTCCGACATCAGCTGCAGTCTTTTTCTCGATGAAAATTATGTGGAAATTTTAAGTTATCTTTCGCTCGCTAGAGAATGTTGGTCATTTTTGATAATCTGATCCCTATTTATAGGCCCTAATTATAGCTTGACTTTTTAGGGTATAATTAGCATTAAACAAAATTTTGTATATTACGTTTAACTCTGGCACACTGCAGTTTTTTTTTTCAAATATTATCTAAGTATATAAAAACATCTTTTAAACATCAGTATTTTCAATCATTTTTAGTTGAAACAAAGTTATGCATTCTAGCTAAGACTTAGAAATAATGCATAGTGTCTTAGCTACACTACAAACATAATTATTTAGAAAATTTATCGAATTTGATTATTATCACATATAATAGATCTATATAAAATGCGAGTAAACATACACAAATATCGAAACTCTTAAAATTTTTATCGATATTAAGATCATAACATCCTACAAATTTTCATCTAACTTAAGTTTTTGATATAATTTATTCAATTTCGTCTAATTTAATAAATAATTTATATATTTTTTTCCGTATGTATCGTTTTATTAAATTAAAACTAAAAATTTATTAATTTCTACAAAGAATTTACTAAAAATGTACTAGATGTTTATAAAAACTAGCACAGCTAATGACGTCTTTAAAGTCGTCAAAATATGTTTGTCGCGGGAATAGTTCTGTAATAAATACTGAGATAAAATCAACGCGACACTGATTCTAGCACAGGAACTTAAAAAAATAAACTAAAAATTATAAAGCTTCTTTTTATACGCGATTTATTAATCTTAAAACTAAAAAAATATTTTGATATGGATTTTTACAAACTCACAAGACTTGTGAATAGTCATTTTTTAAATCTTTTATTATAAAACATTCGTAGCTTAATTCTTAAAGTAAATAGTAATTAAACTAAAATAATTTATAACTATTTCATAAATTTATCTTTTTGTTGTGAAAGAATCTTTGCCGAAGACTTTGCATCAAGGAACAAGCTCTTAACTTCTTCTACATCTTCTTTTTTTATACTCGTCCTGCCATTGATCTTAGCTGCTAAAGAAGCCGGCGTTAACAGTTGAACGACGTATCTCAAAGTTGTTTTTGTGCCAAGATCACTAAGTACCGAAAGGGCTTCGTCTTCAAGTTGCAAACCTTCCGTAACTGCCCTCAGTTTAATTATCTGCTCTATTTCGGGCCGAGAATACGGTAGAGTTTTTATAATAAGAAGCCTGTCTAGCAAGTCTAAAGGTACTCCATGTGGCGAGATGATATCTTCCGTTCCGCGGATGACACACTGGCCACGATTCGTTGCAAAAATTACAATAGGTGCAATAGCCGTTTCCAAAGCACGATGGAGATAGGTGAAGGTTTCAATGTCGAGCATGTGTACTTCATCAATGAATAAAACTCCTGGCACTAATTCAGCAATTCCCTGATCAATATATTTGTTGACTACTTTGTTGATTTCTTTCCTTAATTTATCTAAAAGTAAATTCATATTGAGAAGACAGTGTGATTATTAAGTGAAAAATTATATTTATGATACACACCTGTAATTTCTGTTTTCTTTGGCTTCATTAATTGTCCCATCATGGACATTATATCTTGACCTCCCTGAGGTTTTGCATTAGCAACATCCAAATCATGCAGTGTTACATCCTGAATAACTTCTTTCTTTTTATGAACATCTCCCTTGGGCAAAGGCACATACTCTTCAGCTTCTAAATCAAATTCTGTGGCATAGTTGTCACTTCTGCCTTGTCTTTTGACTGCGCCGCTGTTTGCTTCAATGTAAATAACATCACCAACTTCAACCTTTTCTTTTTGCAATGACTCATAAATCAAAGGATCAAGTTTTAGCTGTTTGGTTCCCTTTGCAGTTTTCAATCCAATAACCACATGCGACACGGTCTTTCCATAACCACCCATTGGATTTTCTGTTTCTACGGGTGACAATTCTGTGACTTCACCTTCGTATACTTCTTTGGTTTCTTTGATTCTCAATCCAATAGCTCTGCGAAAATTCTCCATAAGTACCTCTGTCTTTTTGATTTCAGAACTGTAAACTTCCGAGCCTACCATGGGACAGAAAGGCACTTTGTTACCCAGTTCCTGAGCTATTGCTAGGGCTATAGCTGTTTTTCCTGTGCCTGGTGGACCAGCAAATAATATTGCACGGCCTGACATCTTTTTAGATCTAATCATATCAACAACAATTCCTGCAGCCTGTAGAATATATATTTTATTTAATGCATCATAATCAACATGTATAAATTTAAATTTCTGGTTTTGACGAACTAACTCAATGCAAAAAATCAAAATTTGAAAAACTAAAAATTTAAAAGTAGAAAAATATCTACAGAATCAAATATAGTAAGACTCATATCGAAATTTATATGGTAAATTCTGAAATTTATCAGGAATGAAAAAAAAAACAATCTTAACCTCTCGAGCCATCTCCTGACCGACAAGGCCGGCTGCAAATTGTATCGCGTTGCCATTTTCGTCGAGTCCCAGTCCCTTAATATGCGTGTGTGCGGAAATCCTCTGGGTTTTGGCAGTACTCTTTACTTCTTCGATCTTCATGGTGAATAAAAAAGCTCTAAGAACAGAAATGAAAGTATTTACGTGCCGCTAACACAGCGTGGTACCACCTTGTTTGATTGATAAATACAAAGTATGGCGTTGCCGCCGGCAGCGTGCGCTTGGAAACCGCGCAGATGTCCCATAGGTTGTCCTAACCTAACCTTTGAGACTGACGGCTTAAAAAATTTTTGTTTGCAATTTTCATAGCTATATATATTGCGTAATGTAGAATTTAAAAAAAAATGTTATTTTAAGATTTTTACTGTCTATTTGAAATATTTAATAAATAAATATTTTATTTGAAGGAATGGTTTTTAAGTATTAACTAAATACATGAAATAATGATTCGAAAATATTTTATTAATGCAAATGATATAGTTGATACAAAATATTAGTATTGACAGTGCACAATTATTAGGATAATAAGTCTGATTGCATAAATAAAATCTTATAAACTATATTTACAAAAACTCTTGAATCTTAGGCATTGCCTTAGAAGCTAGTTTTAACTCTTTGATTCAAATGCTGAATTTTCATCTAATTCTTCCAGTCCACAGGAAATAAAATTCTCATCATTACCCTGAAAAATGAGAATATTAAAAATTGTATTTCTATATTACAATTATACCTTAAGCAACTATATTTCGAATCTTGTTGATTTTGAAAAGTACTCACATCATTCTGCACAACTACTAAAGGTCTATTTGGTAAATTTAGATTGTCTACATCTCCACTAGCCAAAATTATAACTGGATCGTCTGTCATATTACTTTCATCAATATATGTTATACTCATTTCTGATTCATCCTGTTATTATAAGAAATCAAATTTAATATTAAAACAAACATATTCAGCAATAAACATTTTTAGTTATAATTTAAGATCTTACTGGGCAATAAGCTTCAAAATCGGCTTCATTCAACTCTTCCGCTTTTACATCCGCCGTTTTCTCTTTAATAGGCGATTCAATAACTTTTGATTCTTTTTTCTTGGGAAGTGGTGATGGAACTATTTTTTTCTCATCTTGATGAAGACGTCTCCATATTGTTGTTTTAGGTACTTGATAAGTTGAAGATGCTAATGCTTGAGACATTTTACCATCTTTGCATGCTGATACAGCTTCTTCTAGACGAGATTTTTTTTCCTCTTCAGTATCAGTTTTACGCTTTTTCCAAAATGATCCTGGTAATTTTCCTTGATCTACCAATTTTACTTTATCTCGGAATAACGTTGTTTTTGGAATCTGTATAAATAAAATTACAGTAAACAAAAGTAACATATATTTTTATTAGTAGGTTTAAATTGTACACCACATACCTGGTATTCATTTGCAACTTTTGTGAGAGACTCCCCTTTCGCTAATGCTTTTACAGCAGCTTCTCTCTTTTCACAGGCATAATTTTTTCTTGTTTCACGTCTAGGAGTTGTAATACCTGCTTTTTGAATTCTCCTCCACAAGACTGTTTTTGGAATTCCATAACAATCTGCTGCTTGTTGCAAACTAGCACCATCTAGGAATTCAATTATTTATACTTAATTTATTATTACCAAGTAAAATTTATAATTATGCGAAAAAATTTATGATAAATAAAATCTTTATGAATAGACAAACTAAAAATTTACCGCATACTGCTTCTATAGCTCCTTTCACATCTTCATAAGTATATTCATTTCTAATAGGATTCAAATGTACTCCCAATACTTTTGCACGCATATAAAGTGTAGATCTAGGAATTTGATTCTGAGCAGCAGCCTCTAATAGTGATTTTCCATTTTTTATATCTTCAATAGCTTGATTAAACATTTCATCTGTGTATTCTTTTTTACACACACTTTTTCTTTGCCTTTTCATCTTGCCATTATTTTTTCTAATGGGACTTATAAAATCAAAATCATCATCTGAATCTTTCTTTCTTTTTCTTTTTGACTCTATAGATTTTTCATCAAAATCCAGATAATCATCATTACTACTACTTGGTGGTACTTCGTTAAGTATATATGTTTCTTCAATCTCATCCCTATCATTTGGTATTTCAGTTTCATCAAGTCCTTCAATCTGAAAAGCATTTATTTACTTATTAAAAATCTGCTAATAAACAAATAAGTTTTAAGTTAAAGAAAACTTGATATTACTCACTTCCATCAAACCGCATATTTTCAAAGAATGTGCTGCATCTAATAAATTATTGATGTTTTCAACAGGTATTCTAACTTCTCCGTTGTAACTAAACTCTACAATTGACCTTACATCTTGTGGTGATATATCGCTCAGAATGATGGTTGGATGTTCATCATTAACCTGGCTGAGAATTTCCTAAAAAGAAAAAAATTGATATTAAAAATAATTTGACATTACAAGAAAAGTCTATAAATACATATCGCAGTCAATATATCAAAGCATCTTAATTCTAAAAAGATTGAATCAATGCCTTCTTGTAAACAAATCCCATAGGTTTTCCAAAATAGAAGCAAAGCTTTGGCACTAGAATATGAAGAAAGCCATGACGCAACATTTTGCGAGAAAATCAAAACATCAAACTTTTCCATATGAAATAATCGAGCATCTCCTTGCGCTTCATTTACTCAACTCCCGAAATAAAAAAGAAACAATAAAGAAAAAGGATGAAAACAAAAACACAACAACAACAGAGAGCGAGCGAGAGAGAGAGAGAGAGAGAGAGAGAGAGAGAGAGAGAAATGATGTACCTGAAAAAGAGTGCTGCAGGCACAGAGAACAAGCCGGTGCGCTTGGATGCGCTCGCCTTGGGAGTAAAGCGTCACGTCGACCATGCACTCCTCGTCGAGGAGCTGGCGCACGACCTCGGAGAGGTGACCCTGGTAGTTGCTCCATTTGAAGCAGTAGGACGTGTCCGCCTGCTGGCCCGTCGGCGAGGACTCTGACATAATGCTGCTATCTTGCGGAACAAGCGCGTTTCGTTTCCTCCGGTTCGTCTTCTCTCGCGCGCAGCTATATATTGTGTGTTATAGGTATGCGAGAAGAGAGAAAAACGGCGCGCACACGCGCTTAATGAAAACGGCGGCGCTATCCTTTAGGTCTCGAGCGCGAAAACGGGCCGAAACTTGGAACGGAATATATCGCTGGGGGGGCGCGAGTCGCGGCTTTCTCGGCTCTTGGCGATTATAATGCCGTGCCCCGTGCCCGTAATGCGGAATACGACGAGGAACGGACAGCCCCTTTTTTCTTGTATCTCTGCCCAAGTCCTGTGCGAGAGACTTCTCTACTAGTATACTGCCTATGCTGACTATGCGGAGAATGCAAAGGTTAGGAGGCTCAATGCTCGAGTATAACTGAAGCCGTTTTGGGACTGCAGTTCCAAGAGGGAGCTGTGCTTCGCTCTATAACTGTAAGGCATTATTCGCTGCGCAGAGGAGACTGCCTCTGATGTATATATAGATATATATGCCGCTTACGGCTTACGGGACGCTTTTAGAGAGCTGCAACGCGCTAGCTACGTAGTAGGTAGAATTTTAGTGGCTGAGTGATGGCAGCACTGCCTGGAAATCGCATCGTTCGTGGATATGCGGATTATTTTGGATTGGAAAATAAAATGAGATTTATGATCGAGGAGATGATGTTTCTGCGTATACTCTGCCAAGTAAATGTATTGTTTAGGTAGAAGAATAAGTATCGCAGAAAATTGAGATAGAAAAAATAAATTGAATATGATTATTTAATATGATTATGCTTATTTAGGTGAAAAATACGAATTTTCAATTTAGCTCTACTAATTTTAATGTATTTATATCGCTAAATTAATAAAACAGCTTTGAAAAATCCCTTATAGAATGAAAACCGTAGTTCTGCGTTTTATTCATTCTTGTTCTTATCAATTTATTATTATTATTAGGCGTATTGAAAGCCCTGACTGCAAGTGGCGACGCCTACAGTTTCATTTTCCCGGCCGCCCGCGGCCACCCTACGCTTGCTCTCTTCCCAAAGCAAATGCCGTCACTTTTTAGCGTGTAATTTCGTTGACGGCTTTTCAGTTGTGTTTATTAATATATCCAGATAGGAATCAAATAGCGCAACAACATGGTAAGTAGCCTTTCAAATTTTTCACATTATTTTCCGTCTGCTCCGATATCTTTAACGCCCTTTTTTTACTGTTTTGTGACACATGTTACGAGATAACCTATTTATACACTTGCCTACCGATCGAAAATTAATATTATTTATTTTAATATTTATCAACGATTTTTAAGGCAACCATGTAAATAGAATGATTTTTTTGAAAATTTTTTTAATTAACGACAAGTGTTTTGTATCTAATGGTTTTCCATCATAAAAAAAAAACATATATTTATCCATTTATTTTACATTTCAGAAACCTCTTATGTTACACGGGCACGAGCGTGCCATCACACAAATCAAATACAACAGAGAAGGAGATTTGCTTTTCTCAGCGAGTAAAGATAAACAACCTAATGTCTGGTATTCGTTGAATGGAGAAAGATTAGGAACATTTAATGGTCACAATGGTTCGGTCTGGTGTATCGACGTTAACTGGGATACAACACGTCTTCTGTCTGGTAGTGGTGACAATACATTGAGATTGTGGGATGTTCAAACAGGTTTGTTACCTTTTATTTATTTTATATATTTAAATTTAAAATTTAGTTTTCATTCAGGGCTAAATGTTTTTAAATTTGTCAAAAAATAGATAATTTCTATTTTAACAATAGAATAATACTAATATTTTTTTTGTTTAGGAAAAGAAATTAGTCAACTAAGCACAAACAGCTCTGTAAGAGCATGTTCTTTCAGTTTCTCTGGTAACCTTGCTGCATACGCTACTGATAAAGCTCTTGGTCATCAGTGCGAGATGTTTATTATTGACATCAGGGCACCAGAAAGTATTCTCTCTCAAGAAGACAATGTTTGCAGAACTTCCATTACAAACTCCAGGATCTCATCGCTTCTCTGGGGAGCTCTTGATGAGACAATTATTACTGGTCATGAAAATGGTAACCTGAACATGTACGATAGCAGAGTAAGTATTTTGTTATTGAGATCAACTATTTTATTGGTAAAAGAAATAAATATCTAATATAATTTTATATGGTTACAGACTGGAAAGAGATTAAGTGATGCTCAAGGACACAAAGGTCAAATTAACGATATGCAGTTCAACAAAGATGGTACAATGTTTGTCACTGCCTCCAAGGATCACACAGCTAAATTGTTTGATAGTGAATCTTTGGTGGCACTTAAAACATATAAAACGGAACGACCAGTGAATTCCGCGACGATATCTCCAATTCATGATCATGTTAGTAAATAATTCATAAAAGTTTATGCAAATTTTTGAAAAATTTTTTTATATTAAATTCTGAATTTTTAATTATAAAATATTAAATAGTACCAAAACAAATTTTTATTAATTAAAATCTTTCAAGGTGGTTGTTGGAGGTGGTCAAGATGCTATGGATGTAACAACAACGTCGACGAAACAAGGAAAATTCGATGCTCGCTTCTTCCATCTTGTCTTTGAAGAAGAATTTGCACGTCTAAAGGGACATTTCGGTCCAATCAACTCTTTAGCGTTCCATCCTAATGGACGTAGTTTATCCACTGGCGGAGAGGACGGTTACATTCGTATAAATTCGTTTGATCAATCTTACTTCGATTTCCACTTTGAATATTAAAAAACTTTATAAAAATAAAAAATATTGTACAAAATTTAAAAAATCTGCTTTTTTCTAAAAATTTTGTATACTGTTTTCTTTGTTTAAATTGCTGTTCTAGTATTTATACTAATACTAATAAATTTTATTGAAATAGTATTCTGAATTTTAAAAACAAGTCTTATCAAATTTTTATTCTAAAAAATATTTAACAAGCTATACCCAAAATTACTTACAATTCTAATCTTAATCGCATAAATGTAAAAATTTTTGATAAATAATAGGCTTTTTAAAAACAAATTTTAATACAATGTTGGTACACTTTATTTTTTCATTATCTATAGTCATTCATATAATATTGTACAAATCATTACAGTAAAGTAGATATATCTGTAATTGTTATATCTATATGTACCTATGAATGCTCTGTGTTTTACCAACATTTTCATTGTTGAAATGGCTGATAAATTGAGTCCAACTTAAGAGTACAGCCATTTGTTACAATTAAATAGATGTAACGGTCTTAATTTTATCGTCAAATATATTTGCTTTTTTCTAAATTAACAATCGTTTCTATACTGTAACGTACAAAAAATTATAAGACGTTGAATTATTTAAATTAAACCCGTTGCTCTTTTTTCAAAGGACTATCTACATATTAATTTATATGTTCATGTAAGCATATTATTCAATTAGAGCATGTACAGGAGGCTCTATTTCTTTCATTTTCATAAAACTATATGCCGACTTTCTAAATCGCTTTATTGTATCGCATATTTTAATAAATATGCGCTATTTTATATATATAAATATTATTGCATATTTATATATATAAATATTTACATCTGAATTTGTTTTAAATTAAAATGTCCAACGTTTAATCTCATTTTTTTAAAAATTTGATAGAAAAAAATTGAAACTCATGAATGTATGTGCCATCCTATTTTATTGATATATCCGTTTATATTATACCCTAGATTAATGTACATTTTTGTTCTTATAAGAGCGCAAAAATAAAACTGGATATTTTATTACAATAATGGATCGCATTGATCCAACTTATAGTAATAGATACATTTTACAGCTTGGTTATCTGTATTTTTCACTTTTATTTTCATGATCATAAATTAAATCCATACTTCGCGGGTCATCGTGGGAACCCGTTTATAAATAAAAAGTGTTGCGCAGGGATGACAGTTTTTTTCACTAATGACCATTATTTAGAAAAATACGGCGCGATTCAATTAAAAATTATACACGTTGGACCTATCCAAGTAAAAGTGACAAATAACACGAGTTGCTTACACGCTTAACAATAACCATGTAGCAACCCGTCTCATAGCTAGGCAAAGCCATTTTTATTAAGGTAACGAAGTCATCTAATATTAGTAGCCAAATGACATTTTAATTTGTTGATATTTTTATTGAAAAAAAAATTGAATACCATTACAAGTCATTGTAAACTATATAAAATATAATACAAAAGAAAAGAAAAACGTAAAACTATTTAAGTCCTGAAATTTTACCTTTAATATAATCGGTGGCACATAAAAACGAAAAAGAAATTCAAACGTTAAAAAAGTGTTCATTAACATTCAATAACTTTTTAAATAAAAATATCAATCAAACTATGCGCAAGTTTTGCTCATTTATATTAGTCATTACCTTAAGTCATTATACATTATCTCATTCATTACAAAAAAGTTGGAATTTTGGAAAAACTTTAGACGACATCGTCAGCCCGAACTTTGTAAAACGCTACGTTCTTTGTACAAAGAACATATGGTATGTGACCTCGTGTGCAGCGTTCTGGGGGGGTGCAAGTACCGTTACACAATGGACATTACTTTAGTTTCTCTTTCATACACCGAATCTCGCAACATGAAACGCAGTTTTAACAGTGCCTCTCACACATACACCGCACATCGGTTTTCAACCAGAAAATAGAAAGACGCTCGACAGTACATCGCTCTTATGAAAGGAATTTACATTAAATAAGCTCCCCGTTTATTTGGGAGGTACAGTCAGAATATGACAAAACGCCAATATATTTTATGCGCGCGATTCATTTTTATTATTATAATTTTTTTTTTTTTTATTTTTTTCTCCTCTTCCTTTTTTTGTTTGTAAGATTATCATCGTAGGCATGTGAAGATCGGAAAATACGATGCAGCTCGATCGATCGATCAACCAAGGAATCGTACTGAAGGCCACCCTTTTGTAAATGTTCTTATTTTTTCACAGTCTATTTTCTTTCATGTGTCTTGATAACAACAATAAAAATTCTTAAATAAATATATCAGAGTAATCATCGATGGAATATTACGCAGTCAACTAGTGTTACTTCTTAGCCAATGTTGTCAAGTGTTCATCCTTTGCATCAAGTTTGCATCCTTCGCGTATGTTTTTTTCTTGTATGATCCATAATATAGTATATCATTGTATATTTTCCTTTCCTCTTTTGTTTTTCTTCAATCTCGTCATTTGAAGCAATATTTGCATTATACATGTACACATGCCGACCGCTGACTTGAGCTACGCAGAGATCGCTTAACGCGGTGTGCATACCACGATAGTTTACACGTGTATGCGAGACCTTTTTTCTTTTATGAGTGGTTGAGAGTTTTAGGATGTCACTATATCTAGAGCTCATCACTGCTATTTGGGCCTGCCTTGAGGTCCAGACCTGCTAGTCGGTTTCGCAGGTTGTGGAATAATTGTGATCTCATCGTTGATCTTTAGGGGCTTAAGGAGTGAATCGTTGGACCTCGAGGACGGCGAGGAAGGCGCGCTACTCTTTTTATCCATGACGCGTTTTGCGACGACACTGTGCGCCGAATACACGTGGTTTTCGAACTGTTTGTACATTCCAAATGTGGCAGTGCAGACCGTACATTTGTACGACAAATGCGCGGGTTTCAGGGTCATACCGTGATCTCGAGCTACATGATTTAGTAGTTTCCATTGATACACCTGAAATAATTTATTTTTATATTTAGTTTATATTTAAAAATTACTTTTTCTTTTTTTTATTTAAGTATTTCAAAATTCAATTATATAATTTTTGAAATAACGTATAAAATAGGTTTAATTATACTTCATGGAGATATTATAGATCACAAGTAAACGAAATTAATAAAATTAAAATTGATTATTTATAGAACTTCATTTATTTTAACGTTAACAATTAGGAAGCTTTTAGTCCCATCTAAGATTATAAAAATTAAAAATCAGATTTTTAATATTGTTTTAAAGTCTTTTTTAAATAGTTGTTCTATGTTGTGAAATAAAACTTTTAAATTAATGTTTTCTTTCTTTCTTTTTTTTTTTTAAACAATATTAAAAATCTGATCAACTAAATACTATTCTTATTTAAATATCGCACTAGTAAAAAATACTCTATTGACTTACTGTAGACTGTATAAAAATAAAACAACAAAACAGTACAATACAATGTAATTTCGTTCACTTATAATAGATAGATTTTTGCCTAATACATATGAACATATTTTAAACGATAGATTGACTGATTAAAATTAGTTGTAATATACTTACTCGTCCACAAGCTGGACAACGACCAGCGTCTTTTCCTTTGTTTGCAGCTTCCTGCATACTTGATGTGACAAGTCCGTGAGACCCAAGCAAATGTCTTTCCAGTCCCTGGTTTATATTTGTTTAATGCGTTAATAATTTTTATTTGTTATTTAAATATTTTGTACATAGATTATTTTGAGATTTACCTGATCTGTAAAGAATCGGAACTGGCACTTCTGGCAGTTCAATGGAGGTCTGTTGTAAATCATCTTTGGATGTATTTTAACTTTATGAATCCATTGCATATGGTTTCTCAATTGTTCTAGATCCTGTACAAAAATTATAAAGATTAGAAAACATCCATAAACTTTTAGTATTAAAATTGCAAGTTTTGAAGTGATAATTCACCTTAATGTAACCGTCGCAAATTTCACATATAACAAATGTGCTCTTTCCTCCAGGTTTTGTTGGGCTACCCGAGCCTGGAACGGAAGGTTGCGGTGCGGTGCGAGGCAGGGGAGTTATCGATATACTTGGTTGACTCAGTAATTTGGCTGTTGGATTCTTCGCAGAAGCGTTAGTGACCGACGTATTCTGTAAAACAAAAATCAAATGATTCATTTAACGAGATTATATTTGTTAAAGCAGCAAAATCCATGAGATCTGGTGTTAAAAAGTATTAATTAAAATAAATGTTAGAATAAAGCTATAAAATGTCAACATATGCCCCATTATTTCGATGTCCTCATGAAAAAACAAACTTCCTTCCTGCATGATGCAAAGCTTTATATCAAACATAAAAAAATGGTTAAAAATTAACATAAATTGTGATGTTGCCACGATTCGAAATCGTCGTGTAATTAAGGCCGTGGGTGTTAATCCAATTGCTTTGAAAAGATCAAATAATTATCTAAAGTACTCTGAAAATGATAATAGATAAAAATAGCATGCATTATGAACATTCCTTTTATTTGACACCCTGAAACGTGTTATTAATTTTAAAGAAAATGAAGTGTTTTTGGTAAATAATTTTGAAAAACATTAGGATATTTTCGAAAAATAATCTTATTTATGCCAACAAATAAATATGAAGAAAACTAAACATTGTTACTATTACTGTAAAATAAATATATATGCGTTATTAAAGCACAAAACCTTATCAAGCTTATAAAGTATTGAAGTTTTTTTCTTCAAAAAATAAACTTTACAAAACTTTTAACAATTTAATAACAATTTGGTAGCTTAGATTAATGCGTTGGCATAAGCAAGAAGTTTTCCTAAAGTGAAATTGTATTTGATTTCGCTTAATCAAATTGGTCGTGGGCATTAAGTGACAAGTCCAATAGAAATACATTTCAGAAAATCTTCTACAGATTTTTTGTGTTTTCAAAAATATTCTTTTTCTTTCTTTTGGACTTTTGAAAAAGAGAAGCTCCCGAAAAATGTTCGACTAAGTATTTATTGAAGATGTGTTAAGACGGGATACAATTGTTTTCTTGAAGCATACAAAATATATTTACATATCAATACCAATTCTGAACACTTATGCTGAAAAAGATGTATCGCATGCGATAGAAAGAACAATGTAAAAGTGAGTTTAAGTCCATCCAGAGTTTTAGAGAAAATTAAAAATTCTGTAACGTTTATAACTAAGATGAATTATTATTTTCAAATTCAATTGGAATACATCAAAATACATGAAAAAAGAAAATTCAAACTCCAAAAACATAAGATAAAAAAATACATGAAGGCAAAAACTAAATAAATTCAATGAAAGTACATCAATTGGGAGCTTCTCCATGCACAGAATTCCAAGTTGGTCGGGGGTATGTTTTTAGAGCATATTTTGTCATCAGCCATGCGATATACAGTATGTACACATATGTATAAACAAAAGTCCTAAAAGTCCCGCAGCC
Organism: Eupelmus urozonus; assembly: GCA_900480035.1. Classification (NCBI taxonomy): domain Eukaryota; kingdom Metazoa; phylum Arthropoda; class Insecta; order Hymenoptera; family Eupelmidae; genus Eupelmus; species Eupelmus urozonus. The sequence continues at coordinate 17,195 of UELX01000754.1, forward strand.
CTCGCAAATTTTTTTTATAACCCCGCCAACATTTATGATTACCTGTGACGAGAGCAACCTAGACTGGGACTCGTTAACGTTGGGTACTAGGGCAATGGGTGCGGGCGAACGTCCGGAACTGCCGGTTCCACTACTGCTACTCAACCCCGATAAGGCCGATATGACAGTCCCAGAGCCACCCACCACCTGTTTACCACCCACACATATATTTCGTTTTAATTTTTTCAACAAAGAAATAACAAGCTGATCTTGCATTTTCACGAGAACGCTCATGATTCGTTCTTGTTCTCGATTTACATTGCGTAACAGTAAGCGGAATTCGAGCGAGCCGAATTGGTCAGTTGAAAAACTTGCAGTTACTCTTTTGGTAACATAATTTTTTATATTCACTATTTTATTGCGAGATTAATACATTCTGCGATGTAGTTTAGATATTGATTTTTTTTTGCTTATTAAATATAGCATAAAAAAACTAATTTTATAAATAAATATAACTGTTTACTAGCGTGACAATAATAAGCAACCCATTTTTCAACGTACCTAAACGGATTTAAGAATCAATAAAAATTGCATCATCCTTAAGATTTCGGATTTATAAAAGGAGCTCTCTTAAAACTTTTTAGATTTTGTTTTTTTAAAATAAATCAAATTTTTTTTATAATTAAAAATTGTTTAGTTTATAAACTTTACGCATCACATAATATCGCCTATTATAAGTACCAACTATCAAAAGTATAAATTTTATTATAAACTGTTTTATCCCATTATAGTAAAATAAAATAAAAAATGAAAATAAAATACAAATAAAATTTATAGAATTATCTACTTTTAATATATGCATGTCTTTGACGCAACATAATGCTAAATGACTCATAGATATAAATAGAATAATTACATGGGTTTCTGAGAAAAACATACTAATAATTAAATATCAGTAATTCTAATAATTTTCTATTTCCTTATATCACTAACAGGTGTATTAAATAAATAAATTTTATTAAATTAACGATAAAAAAATTATTGATTTAATGTTTGGGAATATTACAAAGATTATTTCTAACTTTTCACAAACTATAGCTATTGTATTAACTGTTTTTATCTGACAGTAATTACCTGGAATATTTGGTTATTGGTTCCAAACTGGTATGAAGTAGGCACCAATAGTCCTGAATTTGGTGGTCGATACATCATGCTTGCTACATTATCTAAATAAGTTATAAAAAAAGAAGAAATTAAAATTAAAGTCAATTTTTTATTTAATAAATATTTTAAGAACTAATTATTATGGCTCTGAGCAGATTAATCAATAAAATTTGGCTTAAAATAACTGTGGACACTGTCTGCAGTTATTAAATTTTATTTCAAATTTAATTGAACTATTTTATTAAATATATTAATTTAATTACTATTAATTTATTAAATATATGATTATCTGATAAAAAATAATTTTGGTATTATAAAAAAGATCATTTTTAGCATATCTTTCTAATTAATTAGTTCAATAATACCTTTAATAATAAAATAAGAATTAATTAACTTCGTGTTATTTTAAAAATTATAAATATTTATAAGATTGATAAAGTTTTGAATGTACCGTATTCAAAATATTTTACATTCAAAAACTTAAATTTTAATTTTTAAAATAATTTTCCATAGAAATGATTCGTTTCAAAAGTCTACATAGTAAATAGCAGTTCTCACCTTGTCGAATACCGGGCGAGCTGCCTGGTCGAGCCATCGCACCCTTCATATCCGTATACCTCGGCTGCATGGGCGGTCTGCCTCTGCCTCTGCCGGTAATCGGCGCTGGCAACAATTTAGGTAACAGGGGTTGCGGACCTTTCGCGCCCATGGCCATAGCGAGAGCGCTGACCGAGGGCTGTGGCGCCATGTTTCTTGGTCGATTGAGTCTGGGTATTTTGGCGGGTGGCTCCCAGTCCATCGAAGGCTCAAGATTTCTCTCCGGCCGGAACTTCTTTTGGCAAGCGAGTATATGCCGCGTAAGCTTGCCCTTCTGATTGTCCTCAAACGGGCAATTGGGACACTGATGGAAAGCTGGACCGCGTTCCAGTCGCCCGCGGGTATTGTGTTCGGCTTCCATGTGGTAAAGAATGTCGTGGGGGCTGCGTACTTCGACGGGACAGAAGTTGCACTTGTACACATAGTTACGCATGTGCGGGGTCTCTAGATGGTGCTGCATGGCCAGCAATGATTCTGTCTTAAAGTTGCAGAATTCGCACTTTTTGAGTTCAAGATGATAAGGCTCGTTATTTTCTTTGCTGAATTCGAGGTTCCTCATTAAGGAGTTGATAGCTTGCTGCGTTTCTGCGGTTGCGCCACCCTTACTATGTTTACGTTTTGTTGTACGCAGCAGGTCCGTCTGCACGAACTCCTGCACCAGACCGACACCGATCGACATGAAGAATTTGCCGAGAGGGAGATCGAAGTATGTAGGAATTCGGTTTCGATCCTCCTGCGTGGCAGTCTCGTTTTTCTCGGGATTAGGTCCCTCGTCATCTTTCTTATCATCTTCTTCGCTGTCATCGTCATCATCACCACCACCAGCACCACCATCTTGATCCATCTTTTTTTCCTTCTCAGCTTGCTTTCTCAATTTCTCTTCTTTTTCGTATTCTTTAATGCTTTTATCTAAAGAAGAATAATAAGAAAGTATATTATTAATTTTCTCAGTATAAATTACAAAATAATACAAACTAAAAAATGGAAAAATTGTAGCATTTTATTAAAAAGTATAAATCTAAACAAAATAATAAAAATTTTAAAAGAAATGAATAATTTTGAAAAATTAAGTATTTAATTACTGTTAATAATCAAGGATTTCACTGTTTGCAGTTAACTACGCCATATTAGATCCGCCATTTTGAATATTAAAATATTAAGTTTAGATATATAGAGTCTGACCTTGAAAACACTTAATAAGATAAAAGTCTCAAAATCCGGAATTTTAAATTAATCTAATAATTAATTATGCTGATTTATTGTTATAGTTTTAAAATTCATAATATAAATGTGAAATAAACTAAAGAAATTATTAAATAAAAATTAATAGTAAAAAATGATAGGATCTTAATTTAAACTGTAAACTATTTTTTTATCCAAAATAGAGCATTAATATTTTAAATATTTCAAAAATTAAAACCATTAAATATAATTACCTAATTTTCCTACAAAATCTTTAAGCGGCTTGAGCGGTGGTTTTTCGTATACGTAAGGTACGATAAAGGACGGTGCCTCCACGACGAACATGTCGTCCGTCAAGGTCGGCAGAATCTGCGGCAATTGTTGCTGCTGCATCTGCTGCGATGACTGATGATGCATCGGATTGAGCACAGGGGTGATCGTCGTGGACTTGTTGCTGTTGAGTTGCTGGGTCGCCTTTATCGACGGCATTGGCACGGGCGTTATGGTGGTTCGCGTATTGGCATAAATTTGCTGTGGCCCCATGCCAATCGGCATCATCGAGAATGAGCTCGAGCTCGAGCCCGAGTGGGACAGATGCGAGGACTGATGGGACGAGGATTTGGGATTGGTGACGGGCACGCCACCTTTGCCCGACAAAATTGAATTTGTGTCTATTATGACTAAGGTAGGTTCTTTCTTGCCGCCCTTTATGTTCTTGCTGCCGGCAGCTATTTCGACGAGGCGCTTCGTGTCATTCACGACTATCGTTGTCTTGTTATTGGTTGTCGTTATATTCTTTATCGACGACTTGTGCTTCGAGTTTTCCTTGTCCTTGCTGTCGACCTCGGCCAAGGGATCCTCCGGTTTAATCTCCTCAATGTCTGAGCTGTTGTCCATCACCAAACCTCCCTCTTCTTCCGATTCAAAATCAAAATAGAAAAAAAATTAATCATTAGACATGTTGAATTGTGTAAATATTTCCTAACTTCCTAATATGTCCTCCGTTTAAATTTATTTTTAATTGTTACACCTTAAAACTATTCTATGTGTTATCAACCTTTAACAGCTAAGCTTGTTTGATTAACCCTTTCATGCTGTACATTTTAAATTTTAATCTAAATTAATGATTTTTTACAGTTCTTGCAAATTTGAATATTTTAAAAAGCGACATTATTTAAATTCTTAAATTAATTATTAATAAATAATTATAATTTTGAAAGTGGTTCACACTTGGAGCATTGATCAATTTTTAAAATTTTTAGAGAAGAAGAAAAGCATATTGATTTTTAAATTTATAAATATAACGGTTTTTAGTACTTACTCAGTATTGGGATAATATTTCAAATGTATACTAAAAAGAGTTTTTAGAGTAAAAGTATTGATTTTTATTTAAAGAATAAAAAAATAAAAAGCAATTTAATGAAGATATTTACCAAAATAGATCACCGGAGAGTGATTTTTACACTTTTAATATTTGATATACTTTTGAAAAAGCCGTATCTAAATACATTTAAACTTTTTCATTTTGAGTTTTCAGTTTTTAAAAAAATATGTTAGGTTAAATTAAATAAAAACTTATAAAATGAATTTAAATTGTACCAATTTTAAATAATATAAATAAATAAAATAATAGAAGCAAAAATAAGTTTTTTAAATGACACCTCAAATTATTTATATTGAAAAAATGAAAATAAATATTGAATTTTTCGTAATTGAAGTAGTTGATAAAATAAATAAAGTGCAAATCACTCGTAGTCCAAACTTTTGAGATAGCAGCATCAATAGGGTTAAAGCATAAAGCGAACACAGATCACTATATTACCCAATTCTCGCTCCATGTAGCTTTTTCGATTGATATTTCGAGAGCTTCTACGGGGCGTTACATTACTGAGATCCACTGGTTTTTTAATTTTCTTTTTAGGTGTGTCATTAAGCGCGTCCGAGCTGCTATTGTGACCATTACTTTTACCATCCTCCGTGATCTCCTCGATATCGGGGCTGCCCAGGCTGCCGTTCTCCTCGCAGATCTTCAGGTCCGAGGTGTCGAGGCTGCCGTCGCCGATCATCTCGACGCTCTGGTTGAGCTGATGCACGCTGCTGTCTCCGTCGCGGCCACTGATGGAGTTCTGCTGTTTGGCGCTGTCTGCTGCTGTCGCTTCGCCGGCCTCCTCATCCTCCTCCTCGTCCTCCTCATCGTCGTCTTCATCGCCCTCGTTCTCGTCGCCGAGGCACTCGATGTCAGAGGCGTTGCTACGCGCGTCAACGTCCATCGACTCGTAGACGGAATTGTCCTTGCCGCACTCTTTTTTATCAGACACTTCACCACTTTTGGGGACACTAGTGTCATTGTCCATTGGGATCCTTGAGTAGCTATCTGCTAGCTCAGCCAATGACTTGGCGTTAGCTTCGCTGCCATGGTCAACTTCTTCAGAGTCAACATCCATACCTTCGTCTTCTGCTTCCATTATATTTCGACTGTTATCGCACTTATCTAGATTCAGTGCTCCATCCCGCTGTCTGTTGCTGGATGAAATAGCATCATTTTCCATGTCATAGCCACCATTCATTCCATTTGGAATTAGAAGGTCTGAAATGAAATTAGATATATATTAATCATCTTATTACTAAATTGTATTTTTTAGCATCTATGTAATTTAAACTAAGTAATTTAATGGAAAAAAATTTGATTATCATTATTTTGTAGTATCAGTATAAACTTTGAATGTTACAAAATATAGAAATGAACTGTTGGTTTACTTAGGTAATATAATTGATGTTTAAATTATGTCTTTAACCAGATGCGTATTCAATGTATATTTATACACATTGATTCATAATTTACATTGACATGATTTCAAGCTATATGAGTTACAGATAAGTAGACATTTATGAAGTTACAAAATATTAAGTTGTTTTAATAATTATTTTATAATACTTGATAATAAATTAACTGATTAATTAACTTATAAAAACTAATGTAATAATAATCAAATTTCTAATATTATAGTTTTGAATACTAATATAAAAATTTAAAGTGGCAATTTTGGTATTTTGTATTGGCATTTAATACATTTGTTGAATGTCCATTGTAAATATCAGTATATAAGAGAAATACTTAAATTTGTCACGTATATAAATATAATTTGTCATTGATTTGTTTGTTATGACTAAATAAAGCAATAAAATATGCTTTAATACGATTAATCAATACATATTGAAGCATTTGCATGTCTGATTACATTTATTAAGATGTAAAATTAAAAAACTATTAATAAGATTTTAGTTTTTAATACGCTTTAGAAATGTGTCAGCAGATGTGTTTTTAAATTCAACAATATCATAATAACAATTCAACAAGCAAATACAACAATAAAATTTTTCAATTTATTTCCTTTCTCATTCTAGGTAACATCTTTTCAGTTAATACTTAAACATTTGGAAAATGAAAAAAGAAAAACTTTGTTAGGAAAAAGTAAACAACAAAAGTACAATCGTTATTTGAGAAAGATGAAAAAATCAGAAGTTAGCAATGTTCCTCAAAAAGCAGGAGCAGCAGCAGCAGGCCACAAGCAAAAATGATTATAAACAAAAAAATCTCTGCGTCCAATAATGAAAAAAGCAGACGCGAGTCTGAGATTGGCTGCTCCGGCTATTCCGGGGGCCGCAATATTAACCTCAACTTGAATTGTCAAAGATAAAAAGCTCACCTTTGCAAATCGAGTCCGCGTCATCGTGCGACGGGTCCTTGACCATAAGTCCCTCCGCTCCGGCTTCCATGAGGCGGGATCAGCAGCAGCAGGTCTGCCTGGCCGATCTGCAAGCACACAAAGCGGCTCCACGTGAGTATATAAAAAAGCGTCTACTCCATCAACAACTAAGAGCTACAAGAGTCGCTAAGTTAAAAAAAAAAAGCCGTAAGTAAGTATAGAAAGGTAAACGCGCTCTAGTTTGCAGCGAGAGACATAACCAACCCTCGGCATGGGCCGAAGAGTGCACGTTAAACGCGCGGGAGGAGGGGTGGTGGGGTCTGGGGGGGTATATAAGCGACTCTCTGCGGGCTAGCTAGAATTTTTCAAAATGGCGCTCCGCACAAATTCCGCACTAGCAGCAGCAGAGCAGAGCAGCAGCAGCAGCAGCAGCAGCAGCAGAGTAGCAGCAGCCGCGGACGACGATCTGCCGCCTGCAGGCACCATAACCAAACGGCGCGCGCAAGCGAGAAAGACGAGGAGTGGGGGAGAAAGAGAGAGAGAACGGAGCAAGAGAGCGCGTCGTCCTCGTGGACGACGTCTACCGTCGGTGCACTACACTCTGACGCTCTCGCTGTCAGAGCGCTCACGATGTTACTCCGAGAGCAGTTGCTGCGAGCCACGCGAGGATGAATGTATACGAGATGCTTATTAATATACTGGTGTGCTCTCGGTGTTGATTGAAAGGCGGCGCGAGAGCGAGAGAGAGAAAGATGTAATGGCTAGCGCTGCGAGAGTACTGCGGGCCGTCGGCGACGGTGAGCAGAGAGAGAATTTCGGAGAAGCGGCGTTTTTCCGTAGACGCGCGTCTTTACCACGAGACGTCCTTGCACGGCACGCTTGTTGGGATCGCGATTAGGTTCTGAAGAGGGCGAGGGTGTCACCTGGAGCACTGGGCGTGCAGCAGCGGCGGCGGCGACGGCAGAGTAGTCCTCGTTGCACAGCAGCAGACGCACGCACACATCTACACGGCGATCGCGGCGGCGGCTATGGAGAGACAGAGAGTAAAATAGAGAGAGAGAGAGAGAGAGAAAGATAGTTGCTCTCTGTAAGGCGCGCGTGCTGCACTCAGCACGAAGAGCAGCGCACTGTGTGTGCGGCTGGCTGGGCTCTCCTCGAACGCGCCGCTCTCACACGGACACGCGCGCACCAACACCGATGCACCGTCGCGCCGACACGCACAGCTTTATATATATTTCTCTTTCTCTCTCTCTCTCTTTCTCTCCTTCGCTCTCTCTCTCTCTCTCCCGCCCCTTCTGGCCGCTCTCCCCCTCCCCCTCTGCTAAAGTTCAAGCTGTAACCACACACACACACACACACAGATACACTCACATACACACACACACGGCTATGTGAGACTTGTTTCAGTCTGTGTGTGTGTGTTGAACATTTGTTCTCTCTCCCCCCACTTTCTCTCTCTCTCTCCTCTCTCGCGCGCAGAAACCGACTGACGTACACCCGCGCGTTCACTCACACACACAGATACAGAGAGACACATACTCACAGCTATACAGGGCCTAACGTTTTTTACTCTCGACCTCCTCTCTCTCCCTCCCCCTCTTTCTCCCTTTTTTTCTCTCTCTCTCTCTCTCCTCTCTGTCTCTCCTCGTCTCTCATCTTTCTAATGAACACAGTTTGTATTACTGTCTGCTCTCTCACACAGACAGACAGACAGACAGACAGAGCCGAGGCACACGCACGGCGAGGCTCGCGCGCGCGCACGCACGCACACGCACACAGCGCGTGTATAAAATTTTATTACGCAGCTGTAAAAAGCCAAGTCTGGCATGTACATCGAAAAAATCGCGATAGCAAAAGGAGCCCTTCGTAAACGCCGCCGTCGTTTTAGGGGATGAAAAGCAAAATTCTCTCCAAGCTACAACTGCACAGCCCTGGGTTATACGTGTGCCAGAAGATTAAAGCAGCAGCAGAGCAGCAGAGCAGCAGAGCAGCAGAGAGCGTTTAGAATCGCACATCCTGCAGATGCAGCGCTCTCTCTCTCTCTCTTTCGCTTGGCTCTTTCCTGCCCCTTTCTCTTCCCTCCTGCTCTCTACCTCTCTCTCACTGTCGAGCTTTAATTCGCCAGTAAGAGAGAGGAGAGAGAGAGAGCTCGGTTATTGCTTTCACAGAAAGGAATTGCACTATGCGCGCGCTCGGCTCTGCTATGCTCCGTCGCAACCCGAGCTTTTTCCGCAAAAAGCTCCGAAAATTTTGGAGCCCTCTATACACAATCGAAAAGCTCTCGAGCCTACTTTTGCAGTGCAGCGGTGCGCGTGCACTTAGTTTATCGGATTCCAGCTGATACGGTAGCGCGCTACCAGCTGGCGAACCGGCGATGCGCCCGAAAAGCCGACGACGTGGAATTCTTAAGAGAGTGTATATCGTTTGGGTAAACGCGGCTCGTTAAGCCGCTCGTTCCGACTGTATATACAACATCACGAGAGCTCGGCTAGTTATACGAGCGCTCTCGAAATACGGCGGCGGCGGCCTCGTTATTAAAAAGCCATCGGCATCGAGATAAAGAATCACTCTCTCTCTCTCTCTCTCCTGAGCGTGCAATAAGTAATGGCCTCTCTGAAAATAAACTCGAATTAGAATAATAGACACAGCAAAAGAGAAAGAGAGACAGAAGGTGGAAAAAAAGGAAGCTACGAAAGAGAGCAGGTATATCCAGACAGCGGAAGCGTGGCCTAAGAAGCCGCAGGCGCTATTGGTCCGCGTGCCAAAGAAAAGATCGATATCGCCTCTGTGTGTGCGTGTTGGGGCAGCCCTGCGCGCGCGCTGCCCCGGGATCACCGGCGCCTAGCCACCTTTTGCGGGGGGCCTCACTGCAGCTTGGATTATAGAACGAGATGGAGAAACGAGGAGATCAAGAGAGCCGGCAAAGCGAATACGCGTGTACACGCGTCTTTCGAATTTCCCGCCGGCAAAAGGCGCGACATTTGAAAAGTACAAGTGTACAGTGTGCGGCTATTATGTAGCTGAAAGAGCGGCTGCGGCTCTCTCGGGAAATCCTTGCGCTTGCCTGCTCTCTCTCTCTCTCTCTCTCTCTCTCTCTCTCTGAGAGAGCGCAAGCAATGGAGTACACAGAGAGCGAGTACAGAGAGCGCACATATATATACAGCGTCTCTCTCTCGCTCCTTCTCTCTCTCTCTATCTCTCTCTCCGTATATGTAATTGTGCCAAGAGGAAGGCCCCGTTCGTCGCTGAAAATCGCACGGCAGAGGGCAGCCCACGTTTCAAGCACGCACACATACACACAGACACAGACACAGTGCTGTGCGCGCGCGCGCGCGCGCGATGAACGGGGAAACGTTTACGAAAAAGAGGATCGGAGAGCGAGCGAGAGAGAGAGAGCCAAATGGAGAGACAAAGAAAAAAGGCCACTACAGAAGTATACGTCCAGGGCCGTGTGAAGCGCCCCAAGTGCTGCTGCTGCTCCATTTTCCGATTTCTTTTCCCTCTCTCGCCGGTGCTCGCTTTTTCTCCTCCCAAGCAGTTGATTATCTCACGATTTCTCTTAGCGCGCGCTCGCGCTCATCCTACACGCTAGCTCTCTCCCATGGGCTTGTTGCTTCCAGCGAACCGCCTGTCCTTTTAAGCACCCTAAGGACTTCACTAGCATAATTCAAGCTCGCCCGGTAATTAATCGTTCGTATAAGAAAAGGACGCTCGGCACCGAGAGAACAATTCGATTCTCGCTGCTATCTGAGGGAATATTATTGTTTACAGCATCGTCGAAAAACAGGCGCCGCCGCCGCCGCCGCCGCCGCTTTATCTCAATGCCAGTTTTCTAACTGGCCCATAAGCTCCGCGCCGGGACTAGGCTGCACCGACTCGAGACAGTTCAAAGTGTCTGCAGGACAATCCTATCTTATCGGGCACTTTGAAAAACTGGCCGCTCCGAAAATCGCAATCGACTCTAAGTGCGCAACGCGCCGAGGCGACTTTTATTAATAAATTTTTATTGCATCGATATGACGTCAAGTCGGCCATTTTACTTTTTGTACCTCGTGATCACGCAAGTGTGCGTCTCTGTGCACGTGTGTGTGTGTGTGTGTCTGTACGCGTCGGTGTGCCACTGTGGTAGAATCCATAACATTTACAGTGATTAGGTACTCACGACTCGGGACACTCGCGTAGCTACTTCACTTTTCAGAAAGAAAAAAAAAACAACAAAAACATTAAAAACTGCAAAATGCTAACTGCACAAAACCGATTAGAGTCAGTGTGAGCGCGGCAAAAAAGCGGCAAGCAGAACAATAGAAATTAAAGCACCGTTAGAGAAGCGAGCCGCGAAAAAGCCTCGTCGCGGCGCACCGATTTGAATCTCCCGCTACATTTAAAACACACAAACGCGGCTCTGATCAATAAAAAGCTCTCTAACCCTCTCTATTTACCAACAAAAACACGCGAAACGTACTGGCCCCTTCGAACCGCCTACGCTAACCTCTCCGATCCCACAGCTCATCTCCCTTATAGGCTTATATACAGGCTATTCGGAGTCGCGTATATACACACTTGGAGGCGACTTCGAATTCGAGCGCGCGAAAAGGCCTGGCCGTACACGTGCTTCTCTAGCGCGACGCGCGCTCCCGCGTATATATACAGTAGGCCGGCGAACGCGCTTCGATCGTCGCAGCATCTTAGCCGAGAGAGACATAATCGTCAATGGCACGACGGCGTCGTCGAGGAAGCGCGCTCGAGGGAGAGAGCGGCAACACAGCTGCGCCAGCGTGGGGCGGGAGGGGGGGGGACACCAAGAAAATGGTGGAGAGAGTAGCGGCGCGTGCACGGGGCGCCAGCCCCGCAACGACACGGCCCTGCCTCTCTCTCTCTCTCTCTCGCTTGCGCGCAAGTATGTCTGCGTGTAAATCGGTGAGGCGCGTCGACGACGTGTACACCCCGGGTGCACAGCTTCCCCGGGTACCTCGGCATCGACGGCCTCGTTAATCATGCGGAAAAATAACAGAGGGGATAGAATGGAGCAGCGGGAGAATAGCGGCGGCTTTAACCTAGAAAATCGAGCGCCGACCGAGCGAGCGTGCGCCTCTTCTTCGGAGAGTCTAGACGCGTGCCTTTAAGGGGGGCGTACGGAGAGGTATCAGGTTGGGAGCACGATGTTGTAGAGTATATATTGGTAGTCTTACCGTGCGTGAGGCTGTTTGCGCTGCAAAGCAGGGGCCGTCTTCTGGAAGCTGAGGCACTCGGGGGGGACGGTCCCGCCGTCGTCCTCCTGCAGGAACGCCACACTGACCGCCACGGAGCTAGGTAGATATATAGGTACCTACGCGCGCAACGCTGTGTGCGTGTCTGTGCTTCGCAAGCGCGCGCGCGCGCGCCCGTCGCTCTCTCTCTCCGACTCCGACTCGACTCGCGCGCACGTGTATGTGTGTGTGTATGTGTGCGCGCCCGCGCGCGCGATTTCTATGTATACGTGTACGCGCGCGTGTTAGATATATATATGACGGCTTCGCGATGTATAATTCACTGGCACACTTGAACGGTTTATACAGCGCCGATGTAGCTCTGCGATTCCCTCGGAGGCTCTGTTTGTACACAGATCAACGACTATGCACACACGAGCGCGCGGCTGTTTGAAAACTTTGCCTGCCGCCTGCTATACATACAAGCACGCACGCTGCACTCTCTGCTCTGCTTATCCCGCGCGCACTCTGGCTGCTGGAACCGGCGCCGTGGCTATCTCGCGACGAGGATGATATGGGACTCTGCAGCGTCCTCACGCGCGCGCGCGCGCTCTTTTCACACACACTCACACAGAGAGCCACACAGGCAGCTCTATTGCCTGCGCTGAACGAGGAGCAGAGCAACAGCAGCAGCAGCAGCGCGGTCAGACAGCCGTGAGCCGACTAGGGGACAACTAGGCGCGCGAGTAGGGCCAAGATGGCGGCGAGGCGGTCACGTGACGAGCTGAGACTCGAGAGCGCGTTCGCTTCTTCTAGCAGCTCCCTCACCGGGTGCCGCACTAAGGCCGAGGCGAAGACGCGCCAACGAGGATTTTCGAGGTCGTTTGTAATGTACGGTAGAGTGATTTTTTTCGGGGATTGCTTGAGAGTGAAGAACTGATTTAGCGATAGCTGGAGGGCTTTGGCTGGGTTGCGGTTTTTTTCTTTCTTTGGTTAAGTACTCTGTGTTGTTGATTTACTTTAGATTGTTGTTTAGTTGTTAAATAGAAAGTGTTGGAGGGTCATTAAGGCCGTTTGAACGTTCTAGAGATATTTTTTTATTTTAAAAATAGTTTTGCATTTGAATGAGAGGATAGGTGTTTTTTATCCAGGTACATATTTTTTTAATGAAAGCTTAAATTTTTTTTGTAATATTTTTATTGTTAATTATGTTTAATATTTTAGAATTGTAAAATTACCAAGAGTTGTGTTATTTATTTTACTTTTCATTGATGTTACTTGCTAATGCTGTCATTGCATTTTAATGTTAACTTATTAATTTTTTTTTTGTTTTATCATTTCAGAATGTGTTTGGAAAATATTTTACAATTCCTGGAATGTTATTAGTAATAATACAAGATAAGAAAGTGAATAAGAAATTGAACAAAAAATTAAATGCCAAAATTAAATTATAGAAAAAATATGCCAAAATGGAACATCAACAAAATAGCAGGTAACTTAGATTTTCAATTATTTTTCAAACTTGTGTATGATTAGTGACTAATTATTTTACTTTTTATAAAACTGTATATAAAATTATGTTTCATTAATAGATCCTTAAATTTTTCTTTTTTTTTTAAAATAACTTGAGTTCCTAAATATTTTTATTTAAGACTGCCTACAATAGCGTGAAACACAATATTTATTTAAGAATACAAAACATGTCAATATTGGAAGATATTAGTAACATGCCCATTAACATATTTTTCATTTATATAAATTGAATAATATACTAAAAAACAAAATTTTGTAATAAAAAATTAGTTTAATTGATTCAATAAAGTCTTACAAATAAATACATTTGTCTAGTGTATGTACAAGAATGACAATGGCATAATAAAAATAATTAATTACTTCCATTTTTAAAATAAAATTATTTTCAATTATTCTTCATCCTCTTCATTATTAAAAGATAATACCGATTTTGTCTTTTTTTCTTTTTTATCTTTCTTTTTCTTTTTGACCTCTTTTGGATTTGAGGATTCTGCTGTATTTGTCTCAGTTGTGGTATTTTTCCTTTTAAATATTACTCTTTGAGATAAATCTGCTTTATCAATTTTTTCAACTATAATAAAAAATTAACTTGCTATATTTATCAACTATTAAAGCTTTTAGCTATATTATGAAAGCTTGAATATATAATACATACCTTCTTTTTTTACTTGTTCATATAAGTTTGCCTCTTCCTCTGTTAAATCACCTTCTTTCATGACAACAACAACAGGTTTTTCATCATCTCGATCCTCAAAATCATCTTCACAAAATTTTGGCAGTTCTTCTTTCTTTATGAAAAAATTATTAGTTAATTTTAGAGTAAAATATTTTTAAATACATCTGTTTATTATACTATTTTTATAATAGTTATAAATATATGTATATATTACACTTTTAAGTAGTATTAGTTTACCTTTGTGTCAACACTTGGTCCTTCTACATACCCAGCTTGCTGTTTAAGCCTTGTTATAAATGCTGGCTCAGCTGGCTTTGTAAAATTAATATTATGTTTTTTCTTCGAGTTCATATTTTTAATTTATCATTTATAACCCGTAACCTCAAAATACACTTTGTTGCTATCCTACCTCGTGAAGCATAAACACTGCACTGGTAAATACGCCAAGTGTTGCCATCTTACTGCCATTCAGTGAAGAAAACGGCAATCAATCAGCTGAGAAAGGTGTAGGTAAAACAGAAAACTTTCAAAATAAATAAAATTAACTATATTATAGTACAATTCAAAAAACAAATTGAGCAATAATTTAATTTAATATAAATAATTTATTTTCGATAAATCGTTTTCATAAATATAAAATAAAAATTTCCCTTTACCATAAATTTATTTATAACGAGATTTATTATTAAATGATTAAATAAAATAAATGCTTTGAAAATTCTAAATATACAAACAAATTTAAAAAAAGAAAAACGAAACTATTTCTTTTATAATGAATTGTAAATTTGTAATTTGCGACGTTTGCAAGTGTCGCTATAAAACGCGCAGTGGATAACGCACGAAGCTCGAAGGCGGGAAATTCAAACGTACCAAATGAGAAAAAAGTCATTTCGGGCCGAGCGTAAATTTTCAATAATCTCATACACTAACAATGAATAAAAAACAAAAGCACTCAATAAACATAAAGCAGCCAGTGTAAAGCAATCGTTTAAATTTTATTTAAATATTCCTCGTACAATATACAATATACAATAACATGCGCGTCTCGTTAGATAAAAATCTCCTTGTAAATCTGTTCATTGTCATCGAACGAAACCGGCCGCGGCCAGGCAGTCTTCAAAGTCTCGTAATCTCGGAAGTATTAATCGAGCGCTGCTTGGCCGCATCGGAATGGCTGGACCGCCTGTGCCTGGTCTGCTGGGCCTCAGCCGCGCTTCTGTAGGCCTCGTTCTGCCGCTTGTGTTTCTCGAGCTGAACGGCGATGAAGCGGGGGCTGGGGCCGCCGTCGAGGCACTCGCAGCTCAGGGTGGCGTCGAGCTCGGCTGGATAGGCCGTCGTCGCCGTGGCCGTCACGAGGAGGCTCTCGGTCGACTTGGTAGGCTGAAAGTGCCGGCTGCCAGAGTAGACCTGGGTGCCGGCCGATCTTCGTTGCGACTGTTGCGTTTGGGACTGGGCCGAGCACGTCGTGCTCGGGGTCTTGGCTCGGCCGTGCTGCGAGCCGCTGCCTGAAAGGCCAATGTTTTGTTAAGGTTGCCTGTATTCTTGACGAGGAGAGGATTTGATTTTTTGTAATTTTGGGCTAGCGTCATTATTAAAATTGAATGATAATGCAACTTTTTTACTTTTATCAACATCTCAAAAGCAATGCCATAATATTTTTCAAACATTTTAAATTGTCTAACTGCACCAAAATAATGCCACCTATTTAAGGAATTTAAAATTCTTAGCATTTAGTTGTAAAAAAGTTCGAAAATTAATCTTATAAAAATACTGTAATAATATAATAACGCCAGACATAAATCCGGTACTTGTTAGACCTTGCACGCTACTCCAAAATTATCAACTCACTTATCCCAATGTTCAAGCAGAAAAAAAGAAAGAAAACTCACCGGACTTTGCCGGGCGTTCAGCACTATGAGTATTCTTAGCCGTGTCAAGATAACCATAACCAAAACCATAACCCCCAAAGGCCTTCGTGGTGAGATTGTCCCAGGACTTGGGCTTGGCGTACTGAAGACAGGGCGGCGGCCTGTGCTGAACGTTAGGATCCCAATAAAGGGTGTCGGTGCTGAGGCTGGTGGAGCAGCTGGCCACGCTCTCCGCGGCAGTGGACATCTCGCTGCTTGTGATTGAATGAAGGCTGTGACCTGAGGCACGCGAACAGTGGTGTTCTCGAGGATTGGTCTGCTGCTGGGCGTCGCGTTGTTCCCGTTGCGGCTGTGTTTGGGTCTGCTGGCTCTGTTGTTGTTGCTGCTGCTGCTGTTGTTGTTGTTGTTGTTGTTGTTGCTGTTGTTGCTGAAGATGGTGGTGCTGGGAAAGTAGAGAGATGAGTTAGTGGTGTAATAATTGATATGGTAGTCGTGCGTTGCGAATTTTTAAGGAAATTGTTGGGCTGAATTTTTTTAAGAATGAATACTAGCAGGACCGTTTTGAGATGATCTTCTATTCCTTTTTATCAGTAAGATCGAATGATCTTGTGTAAAGGGTATTAGGCTTAGGTGTTTCGTATCACCATTAAAATTTAGTTGCTATTTTAATAATACTATTATTGCCATTGTGGTACGTTTTCATAAATTTAAAATTACATTCTATCGCTGAATTTGTATTTAAAAGACTTTACACATACTTAGTGTTACAGAAATTAATGTTTAACCATATAATTACTTGTTTAAGTATTTTCCATTATATTTATGAACTTTTAATGATTATTATAAGAAATTTAATTTAAAACGTGTGGTCCTACAGTTAATAATGTGGTAAAGAAAAAAAACAATTCTGCAGTTCCGGTTCTAATACCGTCTATATCTATAAAACAAATGTAAATATTTCACTATTTTTTTCCTAATCTATTTAAACATAAAAAAAAATGCAAGTATATATTTAGGAGTGACAGTCCGTGTGAATTCTTACTTAAAAATGACATTATCAATGATAAATACCAACTTCGCACGCAAGACTTGAATTAAAATTCAGCGCGATAAATTTGAATTTAAAATCAGTTCCCGCACCCAATACCAATAATACAACCAACAAAAAAACTTGAAGAAAGAAAAGAAAAACCAAAAGCAAAAGCTCGCCCCTACCCATACTTGATGCTGGTGCGTCTGCGATCCCTGCTCGTGCCTGGCCCTGCGCTGCTTCTCCCTTCGGCGGCGACTCGGCACGCAGTTGGGGTCGCAGCAAGGACTGGCCAGGTCGTAGGCGTCGAGGCTGCCGCCATCAGCCTGGGGCCCACTCGCCGACTGCTCGCTTCGATGGCGACGACTGGCGCTGGATATACACGCGACGCAGAGATTTCGTGTGCTGGGGTGCAGGTTTTGATTTTCCGAGGCTTGCTTCTGTTGTTGCTGTGCGGGAAGATGCGTTTTTGTGAGTTTTTATGGGGAAATGTTGGTGACTTAGATGGCGGGAATTATCGATTGGATTTTTAAAATCGTTTTTAAGTTAAGCACTGATAAGAAGATATTTAATTTTAATGAAAGATTTTGACTCGTGTGACTCGAAAAAATATAAAAATTTCTTTATCAACAAGTAAAAATCTAGATCAAGCTGAATAATCTTAAAGATTACATTCCTGTGGGTACAGTAATGAAAATGAATAGGAAACAACTAATAATTAAAAGGAAACACTATTTGAGCGATTTTTTTGCAATAAAGCGAAATCACTTGTTGCAAGTAAACAGGTTTTTTCCCTGCGAAAAAAATTACTTGTTTCTTCAAATAAAAAACTGAATTTACTCTTATACCAAGAATATTTTTATTATAACATAAATCTTATTTTTTTATCAAAGCGAACTCGATTTCATTGACTATAGTATAATTTCTGTCAGTTCAAAGCAGTATAAAAAAATATTCCTCACCTGGTGTTGCTGATTCGATTTAGTACTACTAGTGCTGTGCGCCGAGGACCTATCCTTGCTCTTAGACGGCGTGTTACTGTTACTGAGGCCGTTGCTCGCCTGGTGGTAGCTATGCCTCGAAGACGAGGTCGTCGAGGTGACCGTGGCCGCCGACTCCACCGAGACGTTCGACATAAAATGATGGTGATCGCTTCTTGAGCGCGGCGGTCCGATCGCCACGAGGCAGGCCGCGCTCCGGGGTATCAAAAACGAACGGCCGTCGGCGTACTAAAAAAAAATCAATAATCAAAATTCACAATTCAAACTTGATTATAATTATTTATGAAGAAACTAACGACGCTGTAGAGTAAGAGATGCTCGGTGGAGGAGGCGGGCCGGCAGCAAGGCTGGCCCACAGCCGAGGAGTTGAGGCTCGTGGCCGAGGTTGGTTCTAGGATCGGCTCGCCCGGGGCCTGGCTGCTAGGGGTGCGTTTTCGCGCAGGCAGGGAGTGCGTCTTCCAGCGACCCATGAGGATAGAACGTTCACGCTCGCATAGACGCTCTAGCTCGTTCAGTCTGGACTGGAGCGCGCGCTGCAGCTCGATGTAGCGCATGTGAAGCTCCACCTACGCTCGAGTTATTCCATTACAATAACGCTTACAATAATTTAACTTTTTCTTCTGATTTTAGGACCGAGGTGTATATGTACCTTCCTGACGCAGTCCTCGAAGGAGACGACCATACGCATCCTGGAGTCACAGTTCTTGATAAAGTTGACGAGGGTCTTGTGGTCAGCCCTGTCCATCTCCTGGCCGTTGATCGACAGGATGACGTCGCCCTCGCGCATCCCAGCCTTGAAAGCCGGCCCGTCGTACTCCACGTAGTCCACGTAAGTCACCATTTCGATCTCCTGCTCGCGCTTGTAGTGAATGCCATAGCTCTATCCGTACATATCAGAAAAATTCATTAAAAAATTTATTTTCAGAGCTTTGTCGCCAAAGATGCTACGAGGGTGGATGTATGCATATAGGCTTACCTGTAACGTGAAGCCGTACGTGCCGTTCTTCTTCTCGACGATTATGGTGCGTCGGCGGCGGTCCTCGTCGGCCCGTGTAGACCGATCCGATTTCGTCCGCTCGAGAACGGCCTGTGGAAATGAAAGAGATAAGCTCATTTGTGACTGGATGTTGGGCGAGTTTTGACGTTGGTGAGTCGGTGCTGCTTTACTTGCTCATCGAGTGCGCCGGCTTTTTTTTTTATTTAAGTAAGCTACTTTGCTGTTACTGTGATTTTTTTTACTGTTTCGTTATGAGGCTGTTATTAGCTGGCTCGAGATACTGTGACGTATTGTACAAGAGTTTTACGGCCTAGTTAAAGCGCTGTGCTGCAATTTCGGGTGATAATAGCGGGCGGTAAATAAAATTTCAAACTTTTTGGAGCGTATCGATTTTTTATTTTCAATGTGAATGCGAATTATGCAGTTAACACCATGGTACTGGAACGCGAGTGGAGAAACTACGCGAAAATGAAACTTTTCCGACGATAATTCTCAACTATACGCCAACAAAAACAATTATTCCAATTTGCGCAAATTAAAACAAACAATGCACTTCTCGTTTTCCCGCCTACAACATAACGCAACAAAAAAATGTGCTTATATTGATTCTTTCGTTGAGCGAAAAAAAAGTATACATGGATCCGGTTTTGCGTATTCTTTATCTATCTGTCAGCTCGTGTAATTAATCCTGTGTAGGCGATGCGTCTTTGCATCATTCGTTTCGCGTCATTAGGAGGCACAGGAAATTTAATCTAGAGGCCACCGCGCTCACGTGCCATATGCGCCGCAAGCGACTAATGATTATCCTCGCCTTGTCCGCTTTAATGCACTCGCGGCGCGATTTTAACCGCGTTTTAAATGAATTTGAGAGAGATGCGCTCTTTTTTTCCAGGCTGTTTACGGTATATGGGAATTACGTTGTGATGAAAGCGGTGTGCGGGAGATTGATATTTAGTAAGTATACGTTCAATTTGGCAGAATGATTTTTTTTTACCAGATTGAAATAAAGGAAAGTAAGCACAAGTAAAGGAAAATAAAATTACTCAAACGATAGTAGAAACTAAAAGAATATACGGAAAGATAAGCACCAATATGTATTTACATTTTTAGTGCACTCGTTATCTGCAACAGATGTGTCTCAAACATAAAATTGAAAATCAAACGAACCTGTACCTTAGAGTAATAACCTCTCTCCTTATACATTTTATCGAACTAAAAATCATGCAGAATCTGAAAGAAAAGTACCAAAATAAAATCACCAGACTGCTAAAAACCGTCATGAAAAAAAAAATGCGAAATTAAAGATCTCGTTTCATTTCCTTCCCAGCTTCTCTTGAAAGACAAAAAAATTCTTTTATCATACCATCTCATTTCCATTCTCACGGCGAGCCAAAAAGAGAAGGCAGAAAAAACGTTAGCACAAAGAGTCGAGACACTTTCGTTTTAATCATCGCGTGGCTATATTTACGCGATCCAGAATTCTTTTATCCCTCGTGAGATGCATCTCCGCGCACAAAAGATGCCGTCTGCTTGCGCTTGGCTCGCGCGCGCATTGTTATCCTCGCTGTCCGCCACCTGCTTCAGCTCGCGCGCCGCGGCACTGTGGAAAGTTTCGGCATCGATCCTCCTCTGACGGATTGCCGCACTATGGCTCGACGTCCTTTTTTTTCCCGCGCGATAAAAATCGCATCGCCGTGGAAAAAGAAAAGTATCGATCAGTTAAGCACGCGCAGGAGAAAGAGCGAGTAAGAGAGAGGGAGAGAGCGAAAACGATTAAGCACGTCGGCCCGACGCCAAATAAACGGCGACCCGCACATCCCTCGGCCGTAAACAATAAACCGGAGCTACACGCAGCGCGCGCGCGCGCGAGCAAGAGAGAGAGAATAGAGGGATATAAAATTTACACGCTCGACGAGGCTGCTCCATTCCTCGTCGTCGCTGAGCTCGATGCCGGCGCTGTTCCTCTGGCTGCTCGGGCCGGCGCTACCTGGACAGCTGCCGGCTCCGCCGGCCGACGTCGTCCCGGGCTCCTCCTGCTCCTGGTGCTGCTGCTGCTGCTGCTGCTGTTTCAGCTGCTGAGGCGAGCCGTTCATGGTGCGTGCGCTGAGAAAACGAGCGAGCTTTTCGTTTGCCGTCAGAGCGACATTTTTCGCGCTGCCCCCCGCGAGCGACGGCAGCGGCCGACTGCCACCCGCACCCGCACTGCACGCAGGCGCCGGAATATCGGCCTACCAGCGCGCACGCTCCCGCAAGCGCGATGTGAACGACCCCTTGCTGCTCGTCGGAAGCTTCAAAGAGAGATAGAGCGAGGGTGCACGCAGAGGCAAGGCCGACGAGCAGAGCTGGAACAGAGAGAAAGAGACTTGGCTTTTTCTGCTTTCCGTAGGAGATGTAGAGGGGGAGAGAAGCTTTCGCTTTCCTTTGGCCAAGAGAGCCTCTCGCTGTTGCGCACCCCGCCACAGCAGAGCATAGAGGGTGCAGTGGCTCTGCGGTTTGGGACGATTGAACGAGGATGTGTGGCTGTGTGTGTAGCTGTGGGAAAATTAAGCCTGTGTGGACGCGGTGAAATTGATTTTTACGAGCTGATAATGGGCTTGGGTTATGATTGAGATTTGGCTGCTTCGAATTTTGGGAGTGGATCTGGAGAGGGCTTGTATGAGCTATGGTATAGTGCTTGGCATTGTTAATACCGGAGGACATGTCTTTTTTGTTGAATGGATTGCGAGTATTGGAAGATTTAGCTGTTCATTGTTTTATTTTATAAGATTTAGTAAGCCTTATACTTGACTATTAAAAGGACAAGCTTCCATACTTATCTTTTATCAGATTTTACTTTTTGCTTCTTGAGTTTATTGAAATAATGCGACTGATTTATAAATGACGTCTGATAACATTTTTACGATTTAATGTTAAGTACACATTTATCATTTCTCACGATAAACTCGTTTACTTGTTTGCCGAGATTTATCATGATAATCATAAGATTTTATGAAATCTAGAATGTCGATTCTTTAAAGTAACATTCATTTGAATTTTTTACTAATAATAACAAGAAGATAGAATACTAAATTTAACAATAACGTCTTTTTACCCTCTTTAATCTAATAGTTTAAAACAACTAATTTTTTATATTCTATTAAAAGATTTGTTAATATATCTTAATATTTAAAAGAGTGCATATGTATGTGATGACAATAAGTATTTTTCAGAGACCTTATGAATACCTACCTCTTTCTTATTCACGAAGAATATTAGCAGATGTTAAATGGATAAGACAAAGGTTTCTCTCTTCAAGCTTCATTGTTCATTTTTTCTATATTCTCATAATAAATTCCTTTGTAGATAGAAATTTTGTTAAAAATTTTAAACAAAACAGTATTTTATTCATCATTTTTTCTTTTTTCCTTTCGTGTCATCTTTTCCTTTTTTTCCTTTTTTTCCTTTTTTGCCCTTTTTTCCTTTACCAGTCTCCTTTTTCTCCTTTTTCTCTTCGACTATCTTAAGTTTTGGAAGAATCGGAGGCTTTGGTTTAGGTACTGGAAGGTTCCTAAAAGTAAATGTCAATTACAGTAAAATTGAAAAGCTTATATAGCAAAAATAATGTCTTTAAAATTTCATATTTAATATGAAAAAGAGGAAAAGTAAAGAAAATCTTACATCATCGTCATCTGGACTGTCTGGAGGTTTTTCTCATGATGCACTTGCATCCAGATGTTCGATTGGGTCCTCGGTTTCCGGTAAACGTCGTCCGGATAGCAACAGACCTTGCAGTCCTCGCAGCGCTCCTCCTCTTCTATTCTCTTGTACCAGTCCTCTTGCCACTTTTTCTGGCGCTCCTCCTCCAGCTGTTTCTGTAGCAACCTTTTTTCCTCTTCCGGATCCAACTGCTCATGGGCGCTTTTCACGCTGCCCCTACTACTTCTTTTGCTGCTTCTTTTGCTATTTCTCTTTCCGTTTTTATTACCATTCTTAACATTTTTGTTAGCATCCTTTCCAATCATATTTTTTATATTTTTTTTTAATTTTCAAGATTCTTTTTTGATTGAATGAAGCTTAAATTTGTGACTTGAAATTTTGATAAGGTTAAGGCCAAAAGATTTTTGTTTTCCTAAAATATGAAATAGGTTAGAATGTGGTGGTAAAACAAAAAAATGTTTTAAATGCTGTGTGATTATTAAGCAAAAATGACATGAACTGGCATTAAAATCATTAAATTTACATTTGAGGTAATTAAATAAAAGGTCAAATATATCGGCAGATATAATAAAAGAAATGTCTCTGCACCTATTTTGCATAAGAACAATAACGTCGATTTCAACAACGACAAAGTCCTGAGTTAGCAGTTAGCTGTTGAAAGTCGAAAAAACAGGTAGCCTATCTTTTTATATCAACGCATATAAGAATGTTTTTTTTTTCTAGCAGCGACTTGATTACACACTTTTTAAACTCAGAATTAGTTATCTGGTAAATTAGGGCCTTTAATGCTCAATTTACGCTTAAATAAGAGTAGTCGACAAATCCCTCTGTTCATTTAATTTTTATTAATTTCATTAACTCTTACAGCCCATACAAAAAGTAACAATATTCCCTCCTCTGCATCATTTAGCGCACGAAAATTTATCTTCCTTGATATCGCAGCCGCACTGCCTCGTCTTATCACCTCCCGAATCGCCTTGCGAGCCGCATTCTAAAAGAAAAAAAAATTCCATCATCAAAAGTCCCCGCAAGTTAAGACTCAATAGGCCGTCCATCAAGAAAACATGCCCTTACTCTTCTGGCGATCCTTGGATGGACAGCAGGGCCTGTGACCCTTCTGCTTCTTCTCCCCCTTTTTGTTTCTGTGCTGTTTCCTCCTCTGAGCGGCAGCCGCGCATGGATCCTCGATGACGACCGGTGCTGGTGGTGGTGAGCCACAGCAGGTCCTTGGCGGTCTCTCCTCGCACTTGGGCTCCTTCTTGCAGACGCACTTCTCCTCGCACGCGTCCTCCGGTATCTGAGAGGGTATCCTCCGGCACTGGATAACCGGGCTGTTCTCCAGACCCTTGAAGAGGTAGGGCCGCCGATTGTGCGGACTCTGGAACTGGGTGACGATCTTCTTGCCCAGTCGGGAGAATCGCAAGAAGACGCCGACCTCGCCGACGCACTGGCCCGTTGCCGTATTGATCCTGAAGTTGCTTTTTAGCGTCTTACAGGGACGCTCGGCTGGGTTCTCCTGGAGGAGGCAGTTTATCATGTCGCGAGCGTCGATCTGGTTGCTACCGATCGTCATGACGTCGGGTAGCACCGTGGGAGGCAGCTTCTTGTAGACTGTCATCACGATGGGAAAGGAGCAGATGGGTTTCTGGAGGACTTTCGAGGGCAAAGCGAATAGACAGGATTTGCCCTTGCGGAAAACCTGGGCATCTTCGCCTACGCAGGTACAACATTCGGTTGGTGAGTCCTGACAGACGAAGATGGGTGGCAGGCTGAGGATCTGGAATTTTTAAAGGACGGGTTTTCTTTGCGCTAGCAAGGTAGGGCGTTAAAGAGGAGACTCGAACTGTCAAATGTATGTTAAGAAGAAGACGAAAAGAGTTGATTTTACTTTGAATTCAATGCAGGTTTTGACTTGTAGAAGATCATCTTGCATAGCCTGTACAGCCGGGATATTGACTTTGTTAACCAGGAATTCTATTAGAAAAAGTTCCTGTGTGTTGTCCTCCTTACACCCTCCTATTGTTGTTGAGCTTTTTATCATTTTTTTTTATATAAATTTTTATTTGCTTTTATATAATATTATTATAGCAAATAATGCGTCATAACCACTTTAAATTTTGTAAATATGTCAAAAATTATATCACCTTCATCGAATACACCTAAAGTCAGCAGATAGCTTACTTTTGTTTTTCTGCTCAATCATCAGAGCTTCACATCTCATAAGCTATCAGGTTAGGGAAAGTCAAAATTTTAGTTAATACATTACAATGAATTCTCATCTTCAGTAAAGAAAACGCGTCAAACAAAAAAATAGCAACACAGCGCTTCGTGAAGTCAAAATCGTGCAAAAAAAAGGGAAATAAAAAAAGTGCCTCCCCCGAAATCGCAAAATGTCTTGCAAAAATTGCGACTGCGACGAGCCTGAAACGCTAGTCAAAGCGACCTGTACCTCCGACCCGAATATACCGCCTAAAGAGAGCTGCAGAGAGCAGTTCCTCTTTCTTCTGGAGATATACGTCAGATGCGTCCAGAGCCCGCGTCTAACTAAACTCAACAATATGTTCTACGTGCCGACGAGCGTTGGCTTCTGCTTTCTCGATTTTAAACCGGTTAAACAATCGCTTGATTTTTTATTGCCCTCATTATTTTTAAGATTTTTTAACTATTAAATTAAGCATATGTATATATCATGAAATATCGAATAATGAAATGTCCATACATGAATAATATAGGATGACGAGATGCAGATAACACCGGTAGATCCGGTCTTCGAGCCTCTAGCCGGCATCGGCGACGACGTCGAGCATTTCTTCTCTGGTCGATCGGTCCTCTTCGGTCTGAGCCACGAAGCCGTGGCTGACACCTGCAAGGACTTTAAGATCTACCTGCGCGTCTGCAAGAAGATGCCAAAGGACATAAGGCCGGATGTCCTGGTGGGCAGTGCCAAGTTCGATATGACCATGCAGTTCGCGGCCCTAAGGAAGGAGCTAATAGACGCTAATAAGTACCAGTGCTCTGGAGCTGCGATACCGGTTTGAAAAATTCATGTTTCTTGCTTTCATACGCGAGAGGCTTGGCTGGCAGAATAATGGAACATTCATAAAATAAAAAATAAAAGGGAAATGGGTAATTGAGCTATTAACATGCTTCAATTTAAAATTAAGGATAATCAAACTGATTCACATATTTGTCATCCATATAATTCTTCGAAAAATGTATTTTCCTCAAATTATCCTTGCTCTTATCTATACCAACTGAAATAATTATTAATTACTAGCCAAGCCATACCAAAAACAGCAGCACTCTTTGAGCAACAAAAAATAATCTATTCCTCAGAATCCGTCAAAAACTTTCGACGAGGTGATCCCGCTGTGCTTTGAGGAGCGCGGCTGCGGCAGCCTAGACGTGTACGCCCGCGTCTCCGCTTACGGGCAGACCATCGTCACCGAATTCGAGGCACCCGACATCGAGCGCGAGTCAGCCACCAGCTTCCTCTTCAAGGCGACCGACCAGAACTGCGAGGAGAAGCCACTATGCTACAAGTGCCGCGCCCTGGATCCAAGCCGCTGCGACTTCTCCGAGATCCTGAGCCAGACGGAATCAGCCCAGGACTGCCACCTCTGTAAGCCAAACAAGCTGCCCTGCGCCCCCTGTCGCATCGGCTCCGGCGCGATACTGATACATAAGCCACCGCCGACGCCGCAGAGGGACTGCTGCAGCCCGAAGCCCAAGTGTCCCCCGCCGCCGGCGCCGGTGAAGAAGGCCACGTCCGGCTGCGGCAAGGGCGAGCCCGAGTCCAGCTGCATGTCATCGAGCTGCGCGGTGCCACAGATGGGTATACAGAGCAGTCGCGGACCCAAGGAGCCTTGCGGAAAGGCTGTTGTGCTTAAGGTGTATAGACGCTTGCTTTTCTTCTAGGGGAAAGAGGACAAGGTTTTTTTATTCACCCTGAGTTTTCAATTTTTTTTAATACTTTTGACCTTTCAAGAAACTTCAATGAACTGTATTGATTTATGGTAATTATTAGCACCTGGTCGATATATAACCTTTAATAATGAAAAGCTACACCAGATTCGTTCTAATTATATTTTTTTTAGTAATTCTTTAAGTGATTTAAAAATATTCAATAATTTTTAATGATTATCCACGGAATATTAAAAAACTTTGCAATAAATGTTTATGCAGCAGGTGAGTAAGCTATAATAACTAAATAAATTACGTAGGTCACCGGTGTAAAGTCCCAAGAATTCATTCGATATATATTCTCTTCATAAAGGAAAATTTAAAATAATTAAAATTCAATAAACTTTTTTTACCGCTCTCTCACAAAGTACTCTATAAATCAAAAAATGCGCAATGTAGGTGTCGGGCTTACTAGACGTTTGCCCTGAGGGCGAGCCGCAGCAAGCCTGTGTGACCGTAGTACCAGAGTGCGAGGCTACGGATCCCAAGGACATTGAAAATGATCCGGAACACGACGTATTCATCCTAAGAATCGGCAAAAAGGGCCTTGTCGGTGCCGGAGAGAAATCTGACATTCAATTGGAGATGCGAACACCAAAGGGTCCAGACAGGAGGCCGCCCCTGCGTCTCGAGACCAGAGAGATACAGACCGAGGATAATGGCGGCAAGAAGGGCAAAGGAAAGAAGAAGAAATAAGCAGGTTTGAGATGTTGAGTAATTTTTTATTTATTTTTGTTAATTAGCTCAAGTGAAAGAGTGCTAGTTGAGAGAAATTGAAGAGGATTTTTTTTAACAGTTTGCAAATTGAAACTCTGGACATATTTGACAAATCTTGAAAGCCAGATAATATAGTGCCCCATTAAAATCTGCCGTCTATAAAATTAATATCTCGTTGACTCATCCCATAAATCAATGAAGCCCGTCATTTTCAAAGCGATTGCTGCGCCTGATGTGCCCGTTTCTGTCTTTTTATTTCGAGCCACCCTCCTGCTGACAATAATTTCAAAACTAGAATCGCTCTATCTGTGTCTATCTGTACTCCCGTAATTTTGTGATCTCAATCGCACGACTCCGCCGAGACTCGCGGCACTTTTATCAAGGCGCACGTATACTCATGCGCGCGCGCGCGCGCGTAATAACACAGTTGTCGCGGCCTAATTGTAACAAGTTGCAATTTCCGCGACACGCGGGTGCACAACCTCGTTTTTAACGAGAGCCGGCCACAACCTTGCGGCTCACTTTTGCCGGGAAACGTAATTTTTTTACGTTTTGTAGCTTGTTTAATTTGGACGGTTGAACCGAGTCCGGATGCTAGAATAGTTGACGCATGTAAATATAGCGGTACGGCGAAAGTTTTGAGGTTTTTTCAAGTTACTCGTATTTTTAGACGCGCTACAGTTTTCACGTGTCTGCACGGCTGACGAAACTCGCGCAGTGTGCTGCAACATTTTTGTGTTTGCGAGCTATAACTTCTTCGTTAAATTATTTTAAATTTTTTTAGTCTGAATTGTGTAGTTTGTAAAAACAAATATTTCTTACAATGCTAAAGTTATTTTAAACTCCGTTAATTTCAGATTCTTTTATATATACAGCGCAAGTGTTGAAGAATAAAAATAAATTTAATTAAATTTTTTTAGCCTTCGATCGATAAGACATCGATTAACTCGGTATGTTCGATTTATAATTCAACATGCGGACAATAATAATATTAATTTATTTATAAATTACGATAACGATACAATATCACACAAAAAATTTCCATTTTACAATGTACAGAACAATCTCCTGCCAACAATCATCTCTCAATCAGGCAAAGAAAGCATCGACCTCTTAATACTTATAAGTGAAAAACGCTGTCGATCGTAGATAATTGATGAAATCTCTTTCCCACGCGCTCACATAAGAATTCGTCTCAGATCCGAGGAGCTCGCTCCTTTTATCAGCGTTCGAACTGTGAGGACCGCAGCGTTTTTGTCTAAATTATTAATTGTGGGCCACTTGAAGCAATCTAGACTCACGAGACCCCGGCCAATTTGGCCGAATAAAAGCTCTCTCGGAACTGTCTCTCTGCATCAAAGTCGTGGGCTCGTAGGTACGAGTTAAAACGAACGCGATTTGATAAAGATTCGCAGACACGTGATTATAGAGCTGAATGTCAAGCTGATATTTCGACGATAGATATCAGCTCT
Source organism: Eupelmus urozonus (assembly GCA_900480035.1). Lineage (NCBI taxonomy): Eukaryota > Metazoa > Arthropoda > Insecta > Hymenoptera > Eupelmidae > Eupelmus > Eupelmus urozonus. The sequence goes on from UELX01000754.1 coordinate 45,963, forward strand.
CGCTCCGATGTGACGGATCGGAGTTGGTACTTATTAAGGGGGATATTCAATGTATATATAATTATATTATTAGAAATCAAATGTAGTATCTTGCTGACGTGAATTATATGATATGTTTTTATTTAAATGAATGCAATTAAATATAGAAAATGCCTTATATGTACATTTTATAAATACCAAATCCCTATTATAAATACTATGAAGCTCAATCACAATGAATATGACATTACAATGATGACTTGAAACATAATATTTACATAGATTTAACTATGACGGTAATATGGCAGTGATCGACTTAATTTAAGACGTCATCAACTAGATGTACAAGTACTTTTTTTAGCAACTGAAATAAGTATAAAAATGTTCATATGCAAACATTTGATAAGCTTCTAATTTGAAATATTTGAGAACAATTGATACGAGTACAAAGTGCAAACTTCTCAGATACTACAATTATTATTGTAACAGCTGGGAGCTATGTTTCTCATCATACCGGAAAGTGTTGAAAAGTATTCCGAAATAATAATCAGCCAAGAAACTCGCTACTTGCCTCATACCCTTCGAACTAAAAATCGATTTTCATCCTATCCACTCGCTATCGAGAAAAAATTAAAAGTATAACTATACGCGTGTTTCAATATTTGCTTCGCCGAGTCATGTCTTCTTAGAAGAATCCACAAACTTCAAGACTCGCCGCTAAATTAGCATAAACGAGTCTAATGGACGGTAATTATAATTCCGCGGCGACGTTTTCGCGACATCATCACCTATGCGCCGATTCTTCGCCTGCTTATAAAAATCAAGCCAGGGCGCCAGTGTCACGTGCCGGCTTTTATACTCGGCACGTGCCTGTACTCGGTAGTTAGCCAGTCATTATATTTTTCAACATTGCACAATACGCTTTGAGAGGAAAAAATTAAAACCTGATTATCAATACGCGTTGGAGCGTGCATCGAAATTTGATTTTTTTTAGCCGGTTGGGCTTTGTAAGTAAAATATGTCTGCAGGATCAAAGAAGAATTTGAATAGATGTGTAATTGAGGCATTAGGTGCAAAAAGAGATCTTAGCTTTTTATAATCCTCTTAAACAGGATAATACTGATAAAGCTTGTACTATATACCTATATAGTATTATTATAGGATATATTATAGTCTTATTTTATAGAGGATAGTCTTTTTATTTTCTTCATCTTCTAAGATAATATATTATAATTTTCCTCCAACGATAGACAATAAAACTTGTTACATTTAACAAATTTATGACCGCACAAACACAATGTAATTGTAGTATCCTACACTTCAAAGTCCAATAAAGTTTTCCGATTAATCGGAAAGAATAATAACACATTTATCTAAAAAGAAAACTTTGAAGATATGTATTATGAAACAGTATGCATTTAGAGTTGAGAAGTTTCGATGTTAGTGCATGACATCTTACTACCCAGGCGGTCTGTCGTTTGTTGTGTCTCGGGCGAGCTCTTATCGAACTGTCTAGTTTTATTACTCCACTTATATATCTTTAGTATAGTTGAAGCTTGCATGTAATTATTTTAGAAAATAAGCGAGTTTTTAAAATTTTAAAATACAAAATAATTGTTTTGTTAATGTAAACCTGAATAATTTTGCAATGGTCTATATAGATAAGCGGTTTAACAAACACTTTGAATTTGTAAATTCGGTAGCGTTTCTTAATATGTATCTATTCTAAAAAAAAGATAAAAGTATTAAAATATTTTTATGTTACTTTTCTGACACAAAAATCCTTTTGATTTAGCAGTAGATTTATTCTTTTATGACTCGTAAAATCTAATAAAATTTGATGCTTCACTGGCTGATAAACGCCGCACTATTTATTCATAGACTTGTTCTACTTAAAAAAAAAGGTCAAAAACTAGATTAGTCTAACCGGATTTTTTTTAAATGACCGCTTTGAATGTCAGATATATTTTATCGAAAAAAATTTTTTTTGATTTCTGAGGTCACTTGACTTTTACGGTATGCATAAACAATTTGTTTCTAAATTATTAATTATTTTATTACGATAAACTAATTAATCTACAAGACGCATTTAAGCAATCTGAAATGTGAGCTAAAGATCAATACTTTGTGAAAAATCTATAAATTGAAAGACAGGAGAATCTCCACTACTATGAACTTTGATCTGAAAACTTTTATACATTCTCGTTTCTTCTTTCTTCCACGAGTTCACTCACAAGATAAGCGTCCATTTAAAATGAAGACTTGAAAAATATCTTACGTCGAAGAAAATCTTGATTTTTAATAAAATAATTGGAATAAATATTGTTTGCAAACAAAAATATTTTCTTTTTTCGGAGTTTCTCTAAAGATTTAAATTAAATAATTAAAATAAAGACTAAAAAATACAGTTTTTCTTAGTTTACTCTTTTTTTTTTATATAATTCATTGTACACACGATAGAAAAGTTGAAATGAACGCTTAAGGAGGTCTTTGGCTTGTCGAAATATAACATCGTAGATTTAAGCACAGAGTGGCATACCAAAGGAAATCCATTAATGAGCATTTGACGTCACGTGTAAGTTGTCGTAACACTTCGCATTTAACCAGTTTCAAAACTGAAAAATATTTTTGAACTAAAATTATAAACAAGACAAAAAAAAAAAAAAAAAAAATCCAACAGTGGTTCTTCAGACTCTACGTAAGCTATAAATAATTAGAAACAAAAGCAGCACAAAGCTATAAAAGACCACGAGCGAGAAATTCGAATTATCCAAAAAAGAAAGTCAGCACAGCGTCCATTCTATTTTTGTAACTCTGTGTACGCGCTCCCCAAACAACGATACTTCATCAATCGTCTCCGCAGTACTTGACTTTTAAATCCACGCAAATCCGCTCTTATCTCTGCGGAGACAGACGGGCGCAACAATACGGATAAACTCCCACGAAACCGTTATATTAAATCGACAACACAGATAAAATTCAACTCGATCTCGTACTCTATACGCGTTCCGATTTTTAATCTTAATAAGTGATGGCAGATACCGCGACCTCGTAAGCTTCAGCGTCAAAACGCATTCGAAGCGATCATTAAAAAAATTCACGAAATAATTATCTTTCCTCTCAACTATTTCGTTTACCTAATTTATCAACACCGTCAATCACCTTACTAACTACAATATAACTCGTTTTTTTTTTCATTCGCAGTGACCTACTACCGCAACGCGCTGCTCGCAGTAGATTATGTATATATCCTCGAGAGCGCGATATGTCCTGGCTGCATCGTCGGGGCCATTGACCCCAAGGTGCACGAGTGTGTATGTACGAGCGTTACAGGGCCGGCAATTGTCAATGTATGTACTCGTCGTCGTGACGACTTTGGACTGTATATATGCGCGCGCGCGCGCGAGGTAGCTTTGTGCAGGCAGTCACCGATGGAGGAAAAGGGGATATTCTTAAGACTTGGGTATGTATGATAGGAGATGATGGGGATTTATTTGTAGCTTTTCTTGTATTATGTTCATATTAACTTTTGTCTATTTGATAAATTTATAATTCTGCCAAAAGTTTTGATTTTACCGATTTAACTTGTTTGTCGCAAGCAAATTTTAATAATTTAAAATTTACGGCAATTAAGTATTATTTTAATCTAAAGGCTTCTTGAGAAATGTAGAGAACAATACATTCTGGGAAAAACAGTTTTAATGAAATTTTTAATTATCAGTTTCAAGTGCATCGACCACTTTTCTGTCTTTAGATTATTAATTTCATCGTATTTATCAGTCTGCTCTCCTTTCTCAACTACATTTATACTAAAAGTATGAATCACGATTGACTTTATATATTCGCTCAGTCACGATGACACTACCCAAAACATAATAAATAAAAGAGTCCATCGATTATCAATAAATCATCTCCTCTGCCAAAAAATCCATCAAAATTAAAATCTATTAAAAAAACTAAAAAATAATCAATCAATCATTTAAAAACAAAACGAAAATTCTCAAAATACCTGAAAACACTACTCCAGTATTGCATAACTCAACGCAAACTCGTACATACATCCACCTACCCGTACAGCTCGCCTAATTATAAAAACATCGTCTTTTAGTGCATATGGATACACTGGTGACTTGTAGCGGTACTCGGGAAGGGCCAACGTTTTCGCCGTCCGAAAAAGCAGGCCGGCTCTTCCCACCCGCGCATGCAGCTGTTCTCCTGTGCGGTGCACATCGCCGCGAGTCTCGCGCGCGCGCAGGTATTTCTAGCGGCGAGAGCAGCCATGTTTTTCGCGCATGTGTCGCGCGAGTTTCACGAGCACATGGCACGAGATGCGCTTCATTATACAACTGGTTAAACAAACAAGGGTGGCTGAACGGATGGTTTTGAATTTTTCCTTTTTCTTTCGACTGGAGTTTTTTCTGTACTAGTTATATAGCTGTTTAAATTTTTTTGAATGGGTGTGACGTCGACGTGAGAATTGTCGACTGACGTCATACCGCTACTGAATTTCTTAGTGTGATGTCAAACCGTAAAACCTTTTATCTTGGAAAAAAAGTTTTTGATTATTTTAAGAGCTTATTAATCTGTATTTTATGTGATACAATTAAAATTTTTGTATTGTATAAAATTATTAAGATTAAATATTTAATTTTAGAATTTTATCAATAGATTTATTATAAAATAGTAAAAACACAAATATAATCTAAAAAATAAAAGAAAATAAATAATGGCAATTGTTCAAGTAATTTTTTCTACAATTAAAAATCACATTTATACAGTACAAAATATATTTCATCTAAAATTCTAGTTTTTAATCAATGCAAGAAAATTCATTTTAAAAATTTAGATACTACGATAATTGAAATTTCAAGCCTATAGAATTTATAAAACAGCGATAAGTAAATAATCCATGAAAGTGTAAATAATGCAAGAAATGCCAGCAATAAGTGCACCCTTCTCCAACCGTCCACCCACTATGCCATTAAAAATTCACAACCGAGCCAACAGAACCCAACAACCACCTCTTGTAATTCTCTCTTTTTCAAAACGTCTAACGGCCATAAATCTCAAATTCCAGACTCTCCAGTCTCTGAGAAGAAAATAAGAAGAGGAAGAAGAAGAAGAAGAAGAAGAAGAAGAAAGAGTCGAGGCAAGCATAATCGAGGGTGCCTAGCCAGCGCTCTTCCTCCTTAACCTTCGCACACATACGGCCGCGCAGAGACGATAAACCGGAGAAGCTCGGATAGAGCCAGGCGAGCCGGCCGACATGAAACGAGACAGCAACGGCGGCAGCGTGCGCACTCGGCCGAACAACTGGCGGGGAGGCTCGTGCGCGCGCGCTACCAAACCTATAGTCGTTCGCGCGCTCGGCGTGCTCCTCAGTCTACTCTCTCCTCTTGGGCCGGCGCGACGTGTTACGTGTGTGTGCCCCACGTCGCGCGCAGCAGCGAAGCCAGAGCAGCAGCAGCAGCAGCAGCAGCAGCGTGCATGAGTAGAAACGCCGGTGCTAGTTTCTCGCCGCATCGACCACGTCGCACCGACGCAGGAAAAGAAAAAGGCGCGAGCTGCAGCCGCGGCCCGCTCTGGGATTTATTTCGTCCAAGTAGCAGACGTACGCGCACGAGGCTGTCCCCTTGAGCAGAGCTGATACGGGGAATAATGAGATAGCAGCGGAGTCCGTGAAACGGAAGCACGCGCGCCTCGTACACGCACGAGGAGAGAGAGAGAGAGAGAAAGAGCAGAGAGTGCCTGTATAAACACGTAAGAAAGGTGAGTTTTCTCTAAGGTAAACCGGGGACCATCGATTCTTCAGGTCTTTATGTTAGCGCGCGCGTGAATGTAAGACTGAGTTATCGGGGTCGCGCGTGGTGCTTTCGCTGCGCGCCGGCTGATTGTAGGCTTCGCGCTGTAGAAAAGGGAAGGCCGAAATTTTCGAGTCGATCGATGGATAATTGCTCTTTCGAAAGGGTAATGCCGGCTTTTACGATCCATGGAAGGCCGTGCCGAACTAGCCCAACGGCTTTTTGCGGGGCTGCTCCGAAATTGAAAAGGCCGCGCGTCGTGACGTTGGCTCAGTGCGCGAGCGAGCTCCAGATAGCCGTTTTAAATTGGTAATCTTTATTGTTATGTAGATATAGCTTGAACGAGGCGCATTTCTAAGCGAGCTCATGCATCTTGCATAGGTTTCTCTCTCACTCGCGCTTCACAACAAATTTCCGGATTTATAATTCATGAACGCCGGCTAAGAGGCTCGCGCAAAAAAGCCAATCTTCCCCGCTCTTCAACGTAACAGCAATTCTCTCCCCGGAGTTCATTGACAATTTTCGGCTGACGAAAGCGCTCTGCCTCTGCCCCCACGCGGACCCTTGCATCATCTTCGATCAAAGCGCGCGCCAAAATTAGCCGCCTCCTCCGAAATCTCGACTCGCTTACTCACGGGACGCTCGCGCGCTCCGGCTATATAAACTCGTTTTCGGCGAAACTAAAGGAACAAAAATTCCTATCGCCTCCAGCCGCCCGGACGAAATTCCGCTGCCAAGTTGGCCCAGAGAGCGCGGCTAATACACGGCTTCTTCCGCCGCGCGTTAGGCTCCACGGGATTCTGCACTTTACGCGGAGAGCTGTCTCGATTTCCGGCGACGGAGGGCCTCTAAATTTAAATATCGGCCGGGTATTTTTATCGGGAGACGAGACTACGTTGCACGCGACGTCTTCGCTGCCCCGACTGTGTATATACGACAGAGTGTTAGATATATGCTTGGAAAAGTAAGGCCACGAGGAAGTCGGAAATCTGTGGATTGGTGCAGTTTGAGGGCGGGAACGTCGAGTGCATATTTCGCTTCCCGCTGGATTTGCCAAAACGGAGATTTTCGTAATTAGCTATCCGTGGCTCCGTCCTGACTGGCTTCATATGCATAATCGACGCGCCGCTGCCAACCATTTTTCGGCAAGCGCGCGCAGTGATAAAACGCTGTTTACTCCCGCGATGTTTTCGCGGTAACAACAGCTGGGATCGTTTATCATTTCAGAATCATTTCCTTGCGAGCTCGATCGGAATTAATAATACTTTTATTTATAAAGCCTTTTAATAAAGTTTCCGCGAACGTTAGATTCATTTCTTATTCAAGTCGCGCAGCTTCATTCACCAGCCAAGACTCAAGCCTGCCATATATATTTTATCGCATCGCAGCCGGCATCATATACTTTTACTTGTGAATTCTGGTTTCCTCGTGGTGGTCGCCGCGCTCACAGAATTAACGGGGTTCCCGCTCCCAGCGCGACGTCACGGCGCCGCCATGCGACGCGCACGCGCTGCTCGACGTCACAATATCCGTTTTGGATTCACCGCGCCCGCGCGCCGAGCTTCCGACGCGTGTGTAGGTATCGCGCGCTAAAAATACAACTGCACGCGGACTGACGAAATAATCGTGGGGAATGCTGATAGCGAGCGTTTGATTGTCGCTATTTTCCGGGGGCGGAAAGTCAGGTTCGTTGGTGTGTTCGTAGCTATGGGAATTCAAGCAGTAACTTTTGGATTTTCCAGATTGGGTTGGTTTTGAAAAATGTGGGTATGATATGTCGCGAGAAATTCCAAATTGCAAGAGCGCAGTTTAACATCTGTAATAACAAGCATTCATCGGCCGGCTTAATTATTAAAAAATTCATTTGCGCATCAGTGCGATAAGCTCCCCTCGCTCCCCTCGCTCATGAAAATTCAACAAATTGTCGAGCATGCCGTCAACGCCTCGCATTATACTGTAGTGCTAAATCACAATCCGTTATGTCTTGGCGTCAATGCGCGGGCGGTTATAAAAAAAAAAAAAAGCGCGTGCGATCGATAAGCCAGGCGTCACATATACGCGAGTGCGCTTGCATACGAAAAAGTGCACACGTGTTTCGTCAGACGACGCCGACCACGTGGTGAGGCGAGCGAGCAGACGCCATGTGTAGGTGGGCACGGAGAGAGCGGGATATGTATAGTGTGTATATACGGAGCGAGCGTATAACTTCTTCGCTCTCTGCGGGCCTGCTCGTCGCCGACGAGAACACGCGCATGATGTAATCCGACGCTGGTATTTCGGGGGCGAGATCGATAGAATAGCGACTGGTTTGTCCCTCCGGGTTTTAGGGTCGCTTTCAAAGGGCGCAGGTCAGGAGTGCTGGCCATGTGCCTCTTCAAAGAACGACGATTTTTGGGAATTTCGTTTGTGAGTAGAGTTAGATTTCTGGGGAGAGGTTTCTTTTTAACTAAAGGCAGTGACTGGTTTTTATATGTTCTAGGGGGTTGGAGATCTAGAATTGATTTTCTGGTTCTTAGTAGTTAGTTTAAAAATTCAATATTTATCCTACACATAAATTAAATTTTTTTCAATAGTACGCCTCATACGATGTTTTAAATATTAATAAATTAAAAGTGGTATTTTTTTTTAAACTTGAACGAAGTGATACGTATAAATTTTAGGTCTTTGTAACAGTTGTGTGAGAAAATTTTACTTAAAACGTTCTATTTATTTTACGAAGCTCATTTTTACTACATTTTTAAAGTCTAAAAATGCAAGCTTACATCGTGGCTACCAGACTATCTTTTCGCGTATGCTCATTATAGTGTGCACATATGTGTAGATCCTCAACTTTTAAATACATCTTAAACAAACTAATTATAATTATGTTATTTAAAAAAAAATAACTTTAAAAAAGTTTTAATTACAATTCTTCGAAACATATTTAAAAAGTATATTTTTTTGGAAATTAAATTATATTATAAATTATTATAATTACTTGATTAGCAGATCTATATTATTAATGAAATGAAAATTTTAGTATTTAAAATAGCAATTTAAAATAGCACCATCGCACAAATGTTATAAATTTCATTTCTCGCGTAGGCAAGTGTCAAGCCTTAAATCTGTATCGGCTTTTTAACAACTACCGACGTTCAAATATGATTTACAAGTGCGATGGAAAAAAAACGTCTCAATGCTCGCTTCCTACGAAACGGTTCATTACTGAAACAGACATGCTCACTATTAACGCCTTCGGAGATTGCAATCGAAATATCTGAATAAATATGACGTTTGCACAAGACATGATAATATGGCAATTGGTACTCTGCCATTGAAAAATTGCTTTCCTTTGATGAAAATTCAATAGGCTATTGTATAATGTTGAAAGACTTGAAAGAATTTGAGGAAAGTTCGAAGGAGTACTTATATTTTGACACGACATATTTATCCCAAGATAATGGAAATTTATACAGCGATAATGTCGGAGAAAATGTTGTCATTGAAAGCTTTAATAAGTTAAGAGGAAAGTGCTTTAAAAACAATAAATGTCAAATTATAAGACTCAAGATTTATGTATTAAGAAATCAAGTGATATTCTAATAACTTTTTTCTATAGCTTAAAAAATTTTTATAAAATTAAAAAAAAAATTTGAATTTTGTTTTATCACACACACACAGACATAAAAGCAAAACTAATTAATTATACAGTCAACCGAGTCATATCGACATTTTCAATTCCACTAAAAGCACAAGCTTAATACACTATTCTAGCACCGTTCCGCATAAAAATTACAGTCACGCACTAGCCCGCCACAGCAGCAACAAGCGTATATGAACACACTAAGAATCGCTCGCTGACGCTACATGAAATCTTCCATTCTCCCGGTCCCCCGAGCCGAAACTTTCCTGCTGGCAAATATTTTAGGAGTATACATATATAAAGAGCCAGCAGACTTCTTTCTCTTTCTCTCGGCTTATTCGCGCTCGAGCGATTCGCGTGCGAGCGGACGACCTACATTTTTCCGGCGCGCGTTATCGGCAGCAGCGCGTAGCGCGCCAGCCAGTCAATGCCAATCGATTGAACTTCGAGGCGCTCGCGCAGGTGTTAATGAATCCTTGCGCCATAATTCACATTCGATATATGAGCCGGTCAATTACGCGGCCGCTTAGAAAATCGCGTTTAAGCTCGTGAATTAACTTGCCGAGCTTTCGTGGATTGCTTTACGAGTGTTATGACTGGGTTGCGAATTTCTCGAGCGGTTATCGGGGATACGGAATTTTAATTGTCGGAAGTCTCGTTGCTATTGACTTTCTTCGCTATAGTGACTTATTAGAGTGTTAATTTACGCGACATTTGCTACCCTTCGAAATCGTGAATTATTATCAGAACGGGAATTGTTATGAGAGCTGACTGGACATGCGCTGTTTATATCAACACTTTTTGCGGCTTCCCATTAATCTCTGATTTTTAATGAATGAAAGCGATAAGCGCCGCGAGTACTTAACTTTAATAAAACTAAAGGCCACTAGGTAACGATTGATAAAAACGTTTCAAACACGATAAATCTCGAGAGTTGCGGTAATTGGGTCACTTTGATCGGCGTATCGCTAACTTTTGCAATATTCGCAATTCACTGTCATCGAAGTATCGCCTATGTATTCCCGAGCCGTTTGCAAATTAGAACGGTTTAGAGCCTCTAAATCATCTCGCCTTGCACAGGCGCGTTAGTTAATTATTACTCCCCGTCAGCTGGCGCGAAGTCGTTTCTTTAAAGAGTCAGGACAATATTATATGCGAGATGATGACCTTCCATATATTTGCGCAACGATAGCACGTGATCCATCGGCAGTTATTTGCCAGAATTAGCGGCATATTCTGCACCTCGATCACATTACTCGAGCGGGGGGTTTTTGCCACGCGCTGAGCTTGCGTAATATATACATCTGCCGATGTACACATGTGTACGATTGGCTTTTTTTTTCGATGTTTCATTTTTGCACAAATTCACTTTTTTGTAACTTTCGCGCGGCGCGCGTTGTGCATCGCTCGCGTGGCAGATAAAAAATGATTTATCGCCGTGTTTTGTAACAATAGGCATTATGCGCGATTTGCGGCTGTAATCTCTTGTTGCCAGGCTTTTAAAATTACTGTTTGCCATTTATTGCCGCAGCAGGCAGTTCGCTACTGTCAGCGAGTGCAGTGATAACATAATAATGTTTAATCTTCTCCTTAGATATAAATTCTGCAAAATGTTATACACGAGAAGTTAATCAAGTTCGCAATGTACAGCGTAAGCAAGTATTCATCAAATTTTTATTCTCAAATGATAGGCATAAAAAAACTTTTCCCGTTAGATCTTTCCTGGTCGAATTCTCGGATCACTCTAAATTCCGTCTCTAAAAGACCGGTATACAGATCGATCCGGAGCTGCGAGCTAAGCAATATTCAAATCCAACCACTCGAGTATCTATTTTGATTTATAGCAGCACACTCGAGGACTAATCGCTCTTGCGACGACGACGCACTCGACGTTCATAAATATTTATTATATTCGGCGAGAGCGTCATATAGTTAACGGAAGATAAACATGCGGCTTTTCGGCTGTATAGACACTTTCGCGCATTATTTGCCTGAACATTTTCTTATCTCTCGCGTTGCTCGTTCAATGGCAAATGCTCAATGCCAACATGTGTGCTCACGTTTTTTTTTTTTTTTTTCAATTTCAAGCCTGACACACCCCTGACACGCGCACGTTTTTTCGTGCTCTTGCTTAGGTGTAAAAACGTGGCAATCGGTCCGGATCGTGCGCTACGTGTTCTGGCAAAAACGGGAAAACTAATATGTATAGTTGCGCGAAATAAATTGCAGAGCTTTGGAAGGTGGATTTTTAGTAGTAATAGTGCTGGTCGAGTTGAGGGGAAAAAATTGATATTTGTTAAGCTACTGATATGGTAGTTGCGCACTGTCATTACGGTTCACAGCTTAATAATAGACGATGTGTGTTTTCTGAATGAAGCGCATTTTTCAAAGCTGTTTCTTAAGGTTGCTGCGGTAAACAGAATTGAAATTTAATTATACCTCGTATAAAGACTGACGATTGCAATATCAGAATTAAGAGTTAGCCTTTCAAAGCTACTTAAAATTTTTTCAAGTTATTAGAAGTTTAGAAAATTACCGTGCACTTGACTACCGATTTCAGTTAAGAACATCAAGTATTTTAATTGTTTTAATAACTAATAGCCAAGCAAACCTATCGATTGATCGATAATATCGTTCCTCCGGCAAAAAATTACACAAGATAATTTCGCAGCGCGCCGTCAAAGGATATTTTTAGCTCGAAAAAGACATTATAGCTCCTAATGTATCGACACTCAGTCACCATGACGAGGCGTTCCTTACATCGACGCGCTCACAAACTCTTCCTGGATCCGGTGACATTTACGCCATCACGTGACTAACTCTTATAATCAATAAGTAAACGAAAAAATACGACGAATCGTAGTCTAAACTTTCTCTCGAAAATCCAACTCTTTAGCCAATAATCTAAACGCGAAATTAAATAACAACAAGCACTTCTCACTAATAAATCTCATAAATCAAAGCAATACCACAAGTCACTTGATATACGTATACCTAGAGCCACCGAGTAGCAAGACCAACATCGCAATTCGCCTACAAATTTAGCCTGCAATTATGCAACGACTTGTACGAAAACTAAACCGTCTTGCGCATTCATCCATCCCGCGCTATGCACATCAGCACTACCACCGTCGTGAATCCCCGTAAATGCCGCCGTAAATATCAGCGCGCCGGCGCTTGCGCTCGCTCGCTCGCGCGCGCGAAGCCGCACGTAATACAAATCAAGTTAAAATAAAATGTAATTGAGGCTCAATTGAAAGTTTGCCACAGCATGATTCAGCCGCCGGGACAGCCGCCACCGCGAGTATGTCGCTGAATATGCGGTTGTCGGCGTGGATGTGGCATTTTACAGACCGGTTTTCTGCCCGCGTCTGTACTTAATTTTTTTTTTCTTCTCTTCTATTCTTTCACTATATGGAGACGCTTATTATGAGGAGGCGAGGCTCGGCGCTTTTGCAATCGCTTGAAAATTGTCCCGCCCTCGCAGTGTGTGGATTTGATTTATGCGCTCGAGAGAGGCTGTAGGTTGACGACGGGAGTGTAATTACCGAACAAGATGGGGGGGAATGTGTCGTTGGAAGGCGAGGTGACGTTTATTTAACTTTTGATGATTCAATCTTTCTGCAGCGGTAACGATTAGGTACGGGTTTTAGTGGTTAGGGGTGTTGTTGATTATAAACTGGCTTTATTGGAATGGTTAGACAATGAAAATTGTTACCTTGTATTTATTGTACGATACAGAAATGTTGATTTGATTTTTGTGGTTTATAGCAGTAATAAATTCTTGGTTCACGAGCAATATGGTATTAAGAAGTAATGCTATAAATAATATTTAAATGACGAAAGTAAACAATTGTCTGTCAGTAGCCGGTCTTCAACGAGTTCCGTCTTTAGAAACGAGAGTTTTCAAGTGCTAATGTTCATTTTAGTTATTTTTGAAAACCATATTTTTAGCGCTCGCTTGACGTATATAAGGTGCTCGTGTCCTGAAAGTAGTAGCCTATTTGAACGAGCAACTAAAAATATTTTTTTTATTTAGAACTCCTTGAAAGGGGCTGTATCGTGTTTCCTTATTGTTTCCTGCAGTTTTACGTGAAGCAACAGATCTATACATATCTGATGTCTTCCAGTTTTTCTTGTAAAGCCTTACCAATTTTCTATAATTCCATACATTTTTACACGAGTAACTATCAATCATGCGAGCATGAACGAGCTGCCTTTCGTCACCTAAGATAAGAACAAATGGATAAAAGCAAGAGAATATATATATATTTAAAATTTTGTAAATATTTGCCAATCGCGCGCTTCATAGACAACGCATTTGCTTTGGCTCTTTCCTTGTGTTGTAAAAATATTTGTCTAAGATTATTATAGCAATTCCAGACCACTTGTTAGTTAATATCGTTGATATTTGAACAAATTTTACAAAAACATTAGTGAAATAAAAATAATTATAAAAATTCTTACAAATCGTAAAATTAGGATCAATTTTATTACAACTTTCTATTTGATTTCCAAATTCTCATTACGTTTAAGGAAAAGATTCACTTCTCAGTCTAAAATAAACGACAGGTTGGAAATTGCTACAATTTGTTGTCTTACATACAAAAATACATAGACAAATAATTCTAACGCACCCAAGCAAAGAAAAATAAAAAATTTTTATAACCTCTCTTGACACCGATAAAAAATCCCGAAAATAAACGTCGCACTTATCTCCACCCGATAACATAGCCTCGTCTCCGGGACTGTTGCACTCGGCACGCGTTCATATATACGCATCGCGTGTACAAACATTGGCTCTAAGCGAGTCGCCAGAAAATTTTGGCCGCAACCCTTGAAACAGCGGGTGGAATTCGAGAATCGCCGAGCGTCGACTAGGTATATAGCAACAGCATCTGCGCGGGCGCGAAACTATTTCGGATCGCGAAGTACACTAACCCAACAAGAAACGGTAAACCTGGCCTGGCCGCACTATATAGACTTTTTCAAACTTGACACACTTGGTCGCCGCGCGCTCTGCACGTGCGAACGAGAATCCGCTTGTACTTTCTTTAAACTGCGCGCGCGATTTTGGTGGCCGCGAGCTGCTCTTTTTACGATACGTGCGAGGGTGCAGTATAGAGATAAACGAGCCTTGCAGTAATTCGAGGAGGAGGCGTAATTTAATAGGATGAGGGGAAATGGAATGCGTGAAATTTTTCGCTGCTTGAGCTTGGGGCTTGACTTTCAGTTTGCTGTGCAAGTAGTGCGATTTTTTTATGATCGTTTTGTGCGCTATCTGTGTGCGTGCACGTATGTTGGATTATCACGAAGCTTTAGTAGGAAAAGTTGCGCTTCTGACGATAACTGCGATACGAGTAATTAAAATAATTGTTAATTTGAGGAAACGTTTAAGCTGTTAGAGTTAGTAATAATCAAATGATCATGTCCACTGATTTTTTTCTAACGTTGTTGGAAAAAATATCATCGGTTTTTATAAAGGAAGATAGATTTGAAATGTCTGATATAGAGAAAGGAACTAGTCAGAGTTGCTACGTAAAAGACCTCAGATCAATATAGTTGAGTTGCGGGGGAGAAAGCACGCTGTGAATCACTTCCAAGAACAGTTCGATAGTATGATGTAATCACTTTGCGAATTCGGACACTCAACTTTTTCACGATAGTTAGGTTTTTTTTTAATATTCTTTAATCCTTCAACTTTTACTTTTCTATCCACAAAAAATTATTTTGCCTTTTCAATTATTCTCTTGGAACAATCAAAAGAATCAACTCACGTTCAAATCGCCATAACTTTCACTCTCTCTTAAAAACAAAAAAAAAGATACACACAAGCCATCTACAGCCGGCATAATTGAAACTAACATCTTATTGCATTGAATGCGCTCGCTTGTCCCTTTTGAATATTCAAACCTCTTTGTCCAAAGTAAATGCTCCCTCACCCCAGCCCACATAATTGAATAATCGTTTCCAGGCATAACGCGTCCAACTCTGAATTCTTATCTATAAGAAACTACTTCGCAGAAGTCCCTATATATAATTATAATAACAGCAACAACAAAAAGAAAGACCGTCCCCGTGTGCGTGCGCTAATCGGGCCGCAGGATCTCGTGCTCTAGTTGCTTTAGCGGCGCTCGGAAAAGCCCCTGGATTGTACCTATACTTACCTGAGTCGAAAATACACCCGTGCGTATTTATGAGCCGGAAAGTCAGAGCGAGATATGGCGCGTGATACAGTCGCAGTTCGAGTGTACGTTAATAGAACGCTGGATGAACTTCGAGCGTGCAAGCAGCTAGAGCGAGATAGAGCTGAGTTTGCTGCTGAATATGAGTAGCCAACGGTAGCCAAAACTGTGTAAGCAGTTTGCGTCGGATTGCTGAAATAGACGTGGGATGGGATGATGATTGAAAGGTTGATTTGAAACAGAAGTGCGGAAACGTCGATAGGTCGTGCAGTCGTAGTAGTTATTCCGCGAGCGGTCATGTGCCGTGCAGGGTGCCGTAAACATATCTGTGTGTAGCAGGATGTTTTCCGGATGCCTGTCATGGATTGTGGGGATTTAATGTTACGATGCAAGAACTTAGAGTGCAGGCTACAAAACGACTTATTTGCAGCGCAAATATACCATTTTTCCCAGAGCTTTTTAATTCTGGATTATCTATTGTATTATCTGTTGTCACAACTTGTTGTTTTCCGACATAACTAGAGATGAGTCAATCAGCAAAGCTTGGGATGTGATTGTCGAAAAATGGACTCGTAAACTTAAAGCTGATAGGATATCTCTATTAAATAACAAATTTCCGATAACTCCAATAGTTTTATATTTTATTTCGTATTCTCAAGCTCTATACAAATTCTGTAAACTTAATTTTGAAAAAAAAAATTATTTAAGTAGAAATTTTGAGAAACCATATATGTCTACCCGCGCAAAAAAATTTACCATCGCCGAAATATCGTAAACACATTGGGCGATACATCGGCCATTGATTGGCGAA